>VMDR010000887.1:0-165791 GCA_007922815.1 Macrotus californicus | reverse complement strand
ATCTTGGATGTAGGTCCTTGCCCTTCATGACCTCAAATACTTCTTTCCAGCCCCTTCTTGCCTGCAAGGTTTCTTCTGAGAAATCAGCTGATAGTCTAATAGAAACTTCTATGTAGGTAACTCTTTCTGTTTTTTGTTACTTTTAAGATTCTCTCTTTGTCTTTAATCTTGGGTAACTTAATGATGATGTGCCTTGGTGTGTTCCTCTTGGGGTCCAACCTCCTTGGAGCTTTCTGGGCTTCCCAGACTTCCTGGGAGTCTATTTCCTTAACCAGACTGGGGAGGTTTGCCTTCATTATTTGTTCAAGTAAGTTTTCAATTTTTTGGTCTTCCTCTTCTCCTTCTGGCACCCCTATGATTCGGATATTGGAACGTTTCAGGTTGTCCCAGAGGTTTGTAAGTCTCTTTATTTTTTTGAATTCTTGTTTCTTTATTCTGTTCTGGTTGGATGTTTATTTTTTCCTTTTGTTCCACATCGTTGCTTTGAGTCCTGGTTTCCTTCCTGTCACTATTGGTTCCCTGAACATTCTGCTTTATTTCACTTTGGGTACCCTTCATTTGTTTTTTAATTTTTCGACCAAGCTCAATCAGTTTTGTGAGCATTTTGATAACCAGGGCTTTAAATTCTCCATCAGATAAGTTGGCTGTCTTCTCTTTGCTCAGTTCTGAGGTTTTGCTCTGTTCTCATTTGGGCCCTATTTCTTTGTCTCGGGGCACCTGCTAAGTTGTACGGGGGTGGGGTAACCCTCCTTGCTGCCCTGTGGCCCTGCCTGTGGGGCAGGGCCAGAGAGGGAACAGTGCAGCTCGCCTGCTTGTCCCTAGCGCACTTTCCAACAGACTCTCGGACTCTCGTGTGAGCCTGGGAGCTTCTCCTACCACGGCAACCCCAGCCACAGCCCACAGCCACGTCTGAGCCCCTTCTGCGCAGCCCGCCCCCAAGGTCCGCTGCACTCCTGCGGTTTTTCTGATTCGGTCGGTGTGGTCCACCGCCTTACTGATCTGGTTGTTCTGGCTGATTTTTTCTTTAATTCCTTTGTTGTCGGAGTTCTATGCAGTTTGATTTTCTGGTGCTTTTGGTCATTTATTGATTTCAGATTGGTTGTTATTCTCCTTTCGGCTGTGCGAGGAAGCGAAGGGTCTGTACTTACGCCTCCATCTGGGCCGGAACTGTCCTACACTTTCATGTTTAAAATCACTTTAATGACCATTGAGTTTAATCATTACACAGAGTAGGTGGTTTAGATGATAATGAACATAATTAGTACCAATTAAATCATTTCTTATGTCCTATTTTCCTGAAGAGCTCAAGGCAAACGCATTTTGCTAAACTGTAAAATGACTTTCCAGAAATGAGGAAAAACGAAATGGACAGGAAACAAAGAAAATGCATGAAAAAAATCAGAAATGGTCAATTTTGAATGTCGGTATCAACACATGTAATGTTGCTAAAATCATATAACGTGGTGGCAGTTTGGGAGTTACGAGAGAGGAAGAAAGGCATGTGGGTGAGAAATGCTACAGGCAGGACAAGGGTGACTGCGCCTCTGTCACCTTGGTGTGCCAAGCACGTTTTCAGGGGCTGCTTAAGTCTGGCCTCCGTGAACCCCTGGGTGAGCGGCGTGGGGGAAGTTTTCCAAGGCCACCCATGACAGAGACGTGTCAGGTAATGCCTGGTCAGTGAACCTGCAGACAGGGAGAGGGCCGTGTGCGGTGGTGCTGATGTGGCTCTGACGGGGACAGAGTTGTGTGCGGTGGTGCTGATGTGGCTCTGACGGGGACAGAGTTGTGTGCGGTGGTGCTGATGTGGCTCTGACGGGGACAGAGTTGTGTGCGGTGGTGCTGATGTGGCTCTGACGGGGACAGAGTTGTGTGCGGTGGTGCTGATGTGGCTCTGACGGGGACAGAGTTGTGTGAGGTGGTGCTGACGTGGCTCTGACGGGGACAGAGTTGTGTACGGTGGTGCTGATATCGCTCTACCTGCTGAGGTTGGGACTGGTCAGTGGGGAAGCAGGTGGCCACTCAGGTTGTCAAGTTTTCAACACGGGGACCCCGCTGTGGCGAGTCCAGACACGAGGACTTCACTTGAAGAAGAGTCCCTCACAGACACAGTGAAGTCTTTGGACGTGATCGGCAGGGGCCTCTGCTGATGTGGACTCCTGAGGAGGGCGCACCTGTCCAGCAGTGTCTATCCCACAGGCCACCCTGAGAACAGGAGCAGGAGGACCGCAGGGTGGCCTGACTGCTGAGGAGGTGTCCCCGCAGATACGACCTCTCTGGCCATATCTCCTTCCAGGCAGCCGCCTTTCAGGGGGCGACAGGACTGTAACCCTTCCTGACTGGGCCTGCAGCTAAGCCGGACGTGTTCCCGACGGGGCCACGGCACTTACGCTCCTGTCTGGGAAGTAAGAAAGACTCACCACACGATTAGAGGACACTGTGAGGAAACGACATGTCACGGCTGCATGTGAAGTGTCACTCTGAGACCTAGAACGCATGATGCGGGCAGTCACTGCCGTCGTGGGTTAAATGCGTAGACCAGCAGAGCGGAGGCATTCTGAGGAGGAAAACGCACGTGCTCCGGTTCTCTCAGGCATGAAAGGCCTCGCTGGTCCTCAGGATGGGTTGCGGGGAGAAGGGACAGGTGACAAGGGAAGGCAGTGGAGGAAGCTGGACTGGGGAGGGCTTTGAATGCCAGGTGCCGAGTTTGGGTTGGATCCCAACGTGGCCGGGTCATAGTTTGTAAAAAATCACTCTTGGCGTAGTGCACCCCCAACTTCTTGTCTGTCGTCTTGGTTTCTTCGTAGGAGGGCAAGTTCAGGTGTTGTGTCGGCTGAGCACCCGATTGCTCTGGGCCTACAAGTCTGGACCCCGTTTTGGGGAGAGTCGGCGTCCTGTTGCACATCATTGTGGGGGGCCTGAGGATGGCTGTGGAGCCAAGGAGCAGAAATCAGAGAAAGAGCAGCAAGCCCAGCCCTGCACGGGTGAGACACCTCTATGGAGCGGTGGGTACAATAACTACGGAGCGTGTGGATATCCAGTCTGTGAGCCTCGGCGGTTCGCTGCTCAAGAATTCGTGGTGCTGCGTGTCCCTCCCCGGGACCCCGAGGCGCCCCATCCAGGCCGCTGTTCAGTGAATGCCTGGCGTGGCTGTGCATGTGTGCGCCGCAGCGGGTGGCCAACTTCCCTCCAGGGGCTGTGCTGCTGATCAGAGAGCGCACCCACGAAAGAGCGAGCCTGGAAACAGAGGTCCCTAGAAATCTGGGGGGCGGGGCTTGGGTGTCCACCAGGGAAGGGAGGTCAGGGGCAGAAATGGGACCTGATCGAGGGCTGGACACCGAGTTCGACCTCGTGGTCAACAAATGAATTAGTCATGCTAAGCAGTGAAGCCAAACCCCCAAAACCGCTGACTGCGACAGCTCAGGTGAACTTCCCTGGTCTGAGTACTTTGTGCCTCGTCAACAATCAACATCAGAAATCAATGTGACAACAGGGACAGGGACATGACCCCGCGATGAGGAAGCTTTGCTTTCTTCTGGTTCTGCCTTCTAAACCTGAATGTACACTGATCACACAGCCCATCAACCCCTTCAGAGTTACTCACCCAACAGAAAGGAAAAAGTCTGCCCACGATCTACATAAGTGTGCAAACGTTCACACAGGGGTGTTCCTCACGTCCCCAAACTGGAGACGATCCCTGCGTCCACCAAAACACAAATGAATAGGCAGATGGTAGCATGTTCTCAAATGCGGTGTCACCGAGCCAGCACAGCAGCGGGAGTGAGCCTCAGGATCCCGTGCGGAGTGGGAGGAGCCGGACACGAAGACTGCAACTCTGGGACTCACACCAAGGCATGGAATGGGCCAAACGAATCCGTGTTTCCATGGAAACTGAACTGTGAAGAGTGACTGCTTGGGGCAGTGACTGGTGGGAACAGACAGGAAAGGGGCTCAAGAGAACCTTCCGGGCTACGGGAAGCGTTCTTGATCCCGACAGTGGTGAGGGCTACGTGGGTGGGCCGTGCGTCGAAACCCACCCACCTGCATGATGCAAGGGAGTCGCGTCTCTGCGTGCGACCTGCACTTCGAGCGAGGTGACCGCAACACAAAGTCGAGGGAGCGGGAGAAGCTGACCGGGCGCAGCTGACCAGGCACAGCACGGACATCTACCTCTGTGAGTCTCACTGCTGAGAGAAGCTAAGAAATGCAGACAGGGGAGCCAGGAGGAAAGTTTGTTTTAAGCGAGAGAGGCAATCACGTGCTTGTTTGCTGTTGGGGGTGAGCCCGTGGGGAAGGAAGACAGACCTGTCACAACGATGCCCTGGAGCGGCAGGGCGGGTTTCGTGGAAAAGTGGACAAGCTGACTGTGACTGGGACTCTCCAGCAAACTTAATTTTCCTCTGTGTTCTTTCTGAACTAGAAAACCCCTGTAGATGGTATTTTGAAGAGAAGAACAGAAAGTTCTGTGTATCCGGGGATGTCAGGCAGGGCCCGGTGGTGATTCTGAGTTAGGTTGGGGTTGGAATTAACGGCCTGTATGGGCTACTCCGATTCTGAAATTATTCTAAACACATACTACCTCTAAAGTTTGCAGTTTACTTATTATTATTTCTAAAATCTTCACCCAACGATATGTTCATTGATTTGAGAGAGAGAGAGAGAGAGAGACGTCGACGTGAGAGAGAAACATCAACTGGTCGCCTCCCACACACGCCCCAACTGGGGACCGAACCCGCAACCCGGGCATGTGCCCTGACTGGGAATCAAACCCACCCACCACCTTCTGGTGCACAGGACAATGCTCCAACCAACCGAGCCACCTGCCCGTCCTGGGCAAAGTTTGCAATTTACGTGATCACTTGTGAAGAGGAACTTGGAGAGCTCCTCACGACAATCATCTGTGTTCTCGTACCTAGGGAAGGAGGCAGGGACGTGTATTATTATCGTCGGGAACGGCGGACCCGAGGCCCCAAGAGGTCTGTGTCTAGTCCAAGCCCACAGAGTCAGCAGCAAACGTGCATTGTAGTGTGCGCTGGTATCACACAATATGGTGTGCAAGCCTCCCTGCTCAGGGCCGCTGGAGAGAAAGTTCCCTGACCTCCTGCAGCGCCAGGGCTCCCGTCACTGGAGCCTGACCCTGGGTTTCGTGTTTTTTTGTTTTTAAAAACGGAAACTCCTTCTGTCACTGCCATTCTCCTGACCTGGGAGCGGATGGTTTTCTAAGGAAACGGTACTCACTGATCGATGGTTCTTTGCCAGGTGATATTTTTAAAATACTGAGAGAAAATGTAAAAGCTGTGTATCGAATCAGATTAAAACGAAGGGCTTTATGGTCCCGAACCTACTTAATGAGACAGCGTTTTTTCTTTATTGGCTGCTCTTCTAAGTTTATAGTTTTGCTAAAATCGTGATTGTGGAATGACTCTCCTATGTGAAGTGTTTAAATAAAGCAGTCCCAGGTGCTTTTGCTTTATCGATCATTTTAATGCACTGGCTTCAGTATTTAAATGAGTTTGAATTTGTTTCTTTAATGGTCTTTCAATAAAGCTAAGTTGACCTGGTCCTTGGGGCAATCACGACACTGTAACGGCAGAAAAAGATAATAAAAATGAACTCGTTTTTGCTGGTTGGAAAGGTTACCTTTCTATTGATTTGAACTGTAATACAGTGAAAGTCATTGATATGAGAAAAAGCTCAGCAAACACATGCGTTTTAGCTCCGAGGCTCCATCGACATGACTTTGCCAGGAGGTTTTGGCGGCAATAACGGTGCTCAGGAGGAGTCTAAACACTGGCGACATCAGGCGCTACAAGCACTCCCTTCGAGCTCTGCTCCAGAGAGAGAGGGGGACTGTGTGTGGACAGCCGGCACACACAGAGCGGCTGCAGTGTGAGTGAGTGACCAGCTCCGCTGGCCTGTGGAAGGCAGGAAGGCTCAGCTCCCCGAAAACGCTGAAGGTTTCTTAACGCGGCGTTTGGAGCCTATTCCGAGAAGTAGAATGTGAGGGGGAAGAACGCAGTAGAGGTGGTAAGGGACGGGAACAGAAAAGACTAGAAGTGATATAAGGGAGAGAAGACCGTTCACGCCTCCCCTGTGGCCCAGCTGTGCGCGCACACACGCGTGCCCGCGTGTGGAAACTATGACAGGACAGGCTGAGATAATTCTCAGCCTGAAAGCTTGTTAGTTGTAGCTTTGGGCTTGAAATCCTCATTCAAATCTAGCACAGAAAAGGCCTGGGTGCGTCTGTGGCTCTGGGACCTCACGGTGACACCAGACACATTCTTTTCTTTGCCGGAATCCAGCTCTCCCTTGATCAACGCTCTGGAGAAAGTCTCTGACATCCTGCCTGCGTTCCCCTGGCAATCTCGGGAAGGAGGAGCTTGTAAAAGGGTTTGGGAGAAGGAAGGACACAGACTGTCCTCCAAAAAGCTCGGTCCTTTTCTCCCTCCCCCTCGATATTACCATCATCGGAATAGCACCTGAGAGTTTCTGAAGGTCAGCTCCAGGTCAGATCCCACCCTAGGGACTTTACACATAGTTTCAATGAATCTGCAAACAACCCTGTGGGCACACACTCTAATTTGGCCCATTTTGTGGCTGAGGAAACCGAGGCACCAGGGTCCAGTCACAATGCCTACAAGGACACACAGCTCCCGAGAGGCTCCACCCACAGGCCCGTGGGCCTGCAGGTCCAAGTGTCCCCACGGTGCCAGCCTGGGCCTTGTGCCACCGCAGAGCTAGGCTGGCAGGGTGCCTGCAGCAAGTGCCCGCGGTCTGGGAGGCAGGGCACCGGGGGGTCACCTCTGCTTCATGTCCCCTGTCCCACATTTTTAGTGTATCACCTTTCCTGCACCTTCTGACTTACATGACCCTGTCCCTCTCTGCATCCACCCCGGTGGCAGGACAGGTTTCAGAGATGGTCCAGGTGTTGGGGGCTACTGGACCTGCCTCGGTGGTACCCAGCTGCGGGGTTTCGCAAAGGTGTCCTGGCCGAAGCTATGGGGTTGACAGTCCAGGGGATCTGACGTCTTTTTCACAGGGACCAGGAGCCAGGCTGGTAGCCTGGGCTCATTTCCCCTGTCCCTTCTCCCAGCTGAACCTCTGCTAGTGGCCCTGTGTGACGATTGCAGGAGGGAGGCTCGCTAGAGCGGCGGTCATCTACTCAGCCACTTTCTTCTCTGACCCCCACTTCCCTTTTCAGTGCCTTTCTTCATCTTCCCTCTTTTTTTCTAAAGATTTTAAAATTTATTTTTACAGAGAGGGGAAGGGAGGGAGAGAGAGAGGGAGAGAAACATCACAGTGTGTTTGCCTCTTGTGCGCCCCCTACTGGGGACCTGGCCAGCAACCCAGGCATGTGCCCTGACTGGGAATAGAACCAGCGACCCTTCGGTTCACAGGCTGGTGCTCAATCCACTGAGCCACGCCAGCCAGGGTTTCATCCTCACTCTTGAACTACCAGCTGGGATCCTCTCCTACCCACAAAGACTTTTTATTACCGCCTCCTCCAACACATGGGCTGTATCTTCTCCTCGCAAACACGTTAGGGCAGGGCTAACTCTGTTAGTTCGCTAGGTGATGTTGGAGGGAGGAATGCGGGTCAAACACACCTCAGGAAGCGGAGAACCCACGTGCTCTGACAAGCATTGAGCATGTGGTGTGTGCTCATGACTTAGCAACGTGGGCCCCTCATTTTTTCAGCCCCTCAGCAATCACTTCTTGGGGCTGCCCACTGCCAGGGCTCAGGGTCAGAGCCAGAGGTGAGCAGGGCTGAGCCAGCCCCCCAGGGTGCTCCCTTTGAGCACAGCGGCAGGCTTCCATCTACACAAGCAGCACCAAGCCCCACGCCGTCACAGCATTTCACATCAGACGCAAATGACCCACGCTGTCGTGACCCAGGGCTCCTGGGTAGGCCAGCATCTGCAGAGACAGTCTTTCCCAGTCTCAGCGCCAGTTATGCCGAACGGCCACTAGAGGGCACCTGGACACTACCAGCTCAGGACCGCTGCAGGCTACACAGTCCACCGACCCTTGACTCTGTCCTAGGGCTGACTCTTCCCACTCTCCAGCAGAGGGCAGCGGGTAAGCCTCCGGAACCCTGGACCTCACGTTGAGACCCGCTTACTTGTTCAGGGAAGAGATACATTTATGTGGGACAGGAGCCGGCTTCCAGTTACCTGGGCGTGGGAAACAGCCCTGTCTGCCGACTCCACTCCAAAATAGCTTTGAGAATTACGATCTCGGAGAGCGATTGCAGAGCCCTGCAGATGGATGTAACCATATAATGCCTCGCAGATTGAACTCTGGTTTTCATGCCAGACAAAATAGAAATCCGGGAACCTTATCTTCTTTCTTAGAGATGATTTATGTGCTTAATGTGCTCGGAGGGAAAAATGAACTGCCCGACGCCAGGTTTATAAGCTTTGGCTGTGTTCTGAGGAGGGAGAGAGGCTGACACGCGAAACCCTAAACTGGGTCAGAAATTGCATTGCGACTGCCTTCCCACTGAGCTGTAAGAAAGGCACTGGGAAGTAAACACATTTTCCCCTGGCGTGGAGGAATGGCGGTCCGTCTAGCCCTGCATAATTCATCTGCGGATGGAATTGTTTCAGAGAAGAAATGAAAACCTCGGAAGTGTTGACATATTCATTATGAGTCTTTTTTCTGTTTCCGATCAGATGAGCGTGAAGGGTGGGGCTGATATTTTCCCCCTCAGCTTCCTCGGTATAATTTTTATGAATTGCAGAACAGCAAACTTTGAATTCCTGCAGCTAAACGTAAGAGAACGTGATCCCACCCCCCATGGAAGACCTCTAGGGAACAGCTCAGACGCTTTGTAAAGTTTTCTCTAATCCCTTCCTCCCCACCTGCCCCCAGGATGGTTAGCTTCGCCCGAGTTTCCTCCGCACAAGACCACGCTTCAGTTGGGCCTTGGCTTGTGCTTGTGTGTTTGGTGGTTTTTTCTGTGGGACTGTGGCTCGTGGAGGCGGCTGCCACGCTGCCCACCGTGTAGAGCCTGGGAGCCGAGGGCTCGGTCTGTGGCTTGACCTTCAAATCGATGATGGAGCAGGAGCCTTCATCCTGAAGGCCGTGTCAGTAATGACTTAGTTGGTGATTTCTCTCTCTCTCTCTCTCTTTGCTTTTAAGAAAGAGAAGGGAATTGGGGAGGAAGGAAGGAAGGAAGGAAGGGAAGTAGCACTGACAGGCAGATAAACATCTTTGCTAATGTTTTCCTGTGTATTTTCACTTAACCCACGCAAACACCACTAAAGTAGGAGGCCTTACTCCTAGCTTGCAAATTACGAAACGGAGAGTTCGGTAACTTGCCAGAAATCACAGCCGTGAAGCAGGAGCGCGTGTCAGAAAGGGCTCTGTTTTATTTATGATTTAGCGTCAGCCTCTGAGTTTCGCCGTCCACGTGCATGGGGCCTCTGCTGGGACTCAGACCACCCTCGAAGGGAGTCTCGCCCTACGAGCTAGGGCCCAATGGCCAGCCTGGACGGTTCATACTTCCTCTTGCTACAGCCCCTTCCTATGGTCTGCACGTGGAGAGGGAGACCAACCTGACACATCTCTTCTGGAGGATAGCTGGGTGGAACGGGCTTCTGCCATCTGGAGAAATGTACATGGAGCGTGTGCACACCTCTTCTCTCCTCTCAGAACGTCAGTGCCTTTGGGGTGAACGACATGCTTTGGTCATGGCTCCTGCCCCAGCCACTCGCCGGGGTTTCTTTCCCCCAGGAGATACCCAGCATGCACTGGTTCTCTTTACACTGATTTTGAATGAAGTTGCATTCACCTCGGGGGCACTTCCCGTCACTAAGCGGCCTCCTGGGATGGTGTTGAGCACCACCTAAGTCCGGCCACATCAGGCTTCAGGACTGGTTGCTGCTTGGCATTTTCCCGCCATGCGGGGGGCTGGGTGGGGGTCATGGGTAAGAGCTGATGTCAGGGAGATGGAGATATCACCACGGTACGTTCTTAGTGACCCTCGTACGGTTTCAAATCTGAGGAAAACGCACTGCTGATGGAGCCCTCTTGAGAAGGTTCTGCTTTCTTCGGTAGGATCGTCCTCACCTCCCCACCGAACACCCAGAAATTCTTTTTTTAAGTGCAGGGTGCCCAGGCCTCTCAGTGCAGAGACGGGCTCAGTGGAAAGCTGTAGGTTGGTTGGAAGGTGCTGGCAGGGGGAGGCATCCTAGGAACTGACAGTTGTGTATCCTGTGTTCTCTTTTTGGGAAACACTTCACCCAACAGTCCTCTTCTCTGTTCAGAACTAAACAAGGAAACCTTGCCACAACACCCTTCCGAGGGCCACGGACCGACAGCCCAACCCAAAACCAAATTACGGAAAGCTAATGAGGTCACGAGGTCTTCAGTGGGTGTCTCAGTTGCGAATAGGGTTCCCTGGCTCTCTGGGAATGCTCAGAGCAAACTCCGACTCGTATGCAGACCAAGGTGGTGGGATGCTTCCAGTTTTACATCCTCTGTCTTCCCTCCCCAGGTGCCTTCTGTGGAGTTAGAGCAGGGTGATGATAGAAGAAACTAATACCACACTGACACGTGCCCTCCGCAGAATTAAACACGAGTCGGTCTTCCGTTAGAGCGGACGGCGAGGGGCTAGCACCCTTGCTCAGAGCCCGACAGAGACCAGTAGATGGCTCGGTGTGTTTCTGGAGGGGTGGACGGCGGAGACTGGAAGGGCTCCTCGTCACTCTTGAACCCCCCCTCCTGTCACGCACACTTGCCCCGCACAAGCAAGGCTGTGTGAGCTCATCACCGGGCCGACAACGCACCAAACGAGCCACAGAGAAGAAGTTACAGTGAACGTAATTTCAAGAAAATGGCCTTAGGCTAGCTAGGTCAACTTTCTTTATTTGTTCTGACATCTCTAAAAAGATATAATGCTTCCAAACCGTGTTATTTTCTCTAATAAAGGCTTGAATAACCTCTGATATTAAAATTTTCAGGAGTGTTTACAACTGTACACTTTTTCTTCATTGTTCTTTATTGGCAGAAAGTCGAAAGGTAATAAAGGCGCACATGTTTTTGAATAATTCATCTGAGCGTCGGTGTCTGATTTCAGCTCTGGCTCCCCGTTACTAGAGGGGGGAGGGTGTGCAGACGGAAGGGCGGGAGCCTCGTTCATGCTCTCTGGGAGACCTGGCGCGGGACCTTTCGTGCCGCGGAAAAACCCTGGCCCTGAAATTGGACTTCCTGGTTCCTTTTCACTTCCAAAAGTTGTGATGTCACGACACGCAGCAAATGCCAGCAGGACACTTTTTTTAAACAAATGTGCTCTTCCCCTCCAGGACACTGAGTCACTTTTTTCCTAAGGGGACTACCATCTAATTTGGAATTTCAAAAATAAATGTAACTGCTCACGAACTGTCGTAGGCTACGCATTTTGTTTAGCTCAAACACTTTTCATGGTTTGTTTTAAAGGCTCCACAACATTAGTCTGATAAATCGGAGGTCCTATTGTATATACTTCTACACGGTTTTTACTTGTTATTTAACTGCCCATTGCAGGAGGGGGCTCAGAACAGGTCCCCCAAAGATGGGCTGCTTTGTCACGTGGATTGTTGTGAGCTGAAGGCAGTTGGGACCTGCAGGCTAAGGAGAAACTTCTGCTTCCCCTTAATGATCTAGAAGGTTCTACATGGGGGGCCTTGCCCATGAGAATTATTACCAGAGATAAGCTCTTTTGACCTCTCTATATGGCAGGACAAATGTCTAATGACTGAACACCTCTTCTCATTGATCTGAGAATGCCCCCTCCCTTCTGAAGCTGCAGGCACCTAACCCTACACCTTAGCTCACAGTGCCATTTATACCTCTGTCTGAGCCTCTCAGACACGGGGCTCTCTGACTCCCTCGTGTACATAGGGCTCCCACATGTATGCAGTTAAACTCAGTGCTTTTCCCTCGCTCCGCTGTCTCCTTACAGGTTTAGTGACTAGCCCAGCTGGCGGAACCTGGAAGGGCCGAGCAAAATTCCCTCCTCCCCACGGTGGAAGACACACCGAGTCAAGTTCCCTGACTTGGTTTCCTGACCAGGCAGAGGTACGGCCCGTGGGAGGATGGGTCCTTCATTGCGTCTGAGCAGCCCAAGTAACCCACGTCCCACTGAAGGGCAGCGTTTCGAGTCTGGGCGTGGGAGTCAGGAAGACGGGGCTCCTACTTCAGCGCTGCCCCTTGCTGTGCTCTCTGTGCGTGCCGCATCAGTTTCATAGGCGTGTGAGTCAGTGAGGCACAGCCTGAGTCCCACTGAGGAAAGGAGGAGTGGCTCCCCCTGCCATCAGGGAACATCGCTCACTCTCCTGCTGCTGCTATTCGTACCATTAGTGCCCTAGGAGGGTTCTCCCTTATGGGGGTGAGAGGGAATCCTGGCCTCTTTACGAATGTTCTTGAGAAAAATGAAACCGAATACTCTTTATAAGCAGATCTAACAATAAAAAGAGCTGATCCATGAACTTCCTTCCCTAAAGTGGCTTTTAACCTGCCTATGTCACCGTCAGCTGCAGGTGGCATCTTCTGAGCCACGGAGAAGTTGGTCTCTCCACCTTCCTGTCTTGCAACACCACACCCATCCAAATGGTTTATCAGACAGGCACTCTGGTCACTGTCCCCGCTGCCACCCTCATTGACTCCAGACAAAACACTAGCTCTCCTGAACACTTACTTTTATTTAAACCTCTCAAAAATTTTCCAGCCCTGGCTGGTGTGGCTCAGTGGATTGAGCGCGGGCTGTGAACCAAAGAGTCGCCAGTTCGATTCCCAGTCAGGGCACAGGCCTGGGTTGTGGGCCAGGTCCCCAGTACGGGGCACATGAGAGGCAACCACACATTGATATTTCTCTCCCTCTCTCTCCTTCTCTTCCTCTCTCTCTAAAAATGAATAAATAAAATCTTAAAAAAAAAAAAGATTTCCAAGGTTTAGGGCCTAACAATATTGGATTTTCCCAAACTCATAAGGTTGAGCATTTTAAATGAGGATATGCATTAAAGTGTTCTGAGCCCTACACAACAAGATTTAAAAAAAAAAAGATTTTATTAATTTTTTTAGAGAGGGGAAAGGAGGGAGAGAGGGAAACGTCAATGTGTGGTTGCCTCTCACACACCCTCTACTGGGGACCTAGCCTGCAACTCAGGCATGTGCCTTGATTGGGAATCGAACTAAGACCCTTTGATTCACAGGCCGGTGCTCAATCCACTGAGCTACACCAGCTGGGGCAACATAAGAGGACTCTTAAGTCCCTTCCAGGGCACAGAGCGGCTCCCCTGGACTGAGGAGGTGCCTGACCACTGTCCGGCTCTCCGCACACACGGAATGGTGTGGTGGGCCCTGCCCCCCCCCAGTTTCCTGTCATGGACATGCTGCCCAAGGAGCCCACAACCGAATCACTTGTCCGCTTACTGCTAACAGTTCCTCCAACAAGTTTTCGTGCTGTTGCTATCTATACTATCTCCTTATTTTTGACCGACAGAAAGCCGTACGTAATCATCACTGCAATCTACGCCATAACCCTGTCCACTCCCCGAAAAAGTTTCCTGCTGCCTTTTATTTATTATTATCGTTACTGGACACGAGTGCTTGACCTAAGACCCCCCCGAGCAAGTGCTCAGGGCACAGCACAGCGCTGTTGACTGCAGGTCCCCAGGACTCGCTCATCTTGTAGAGCCCAGGTTTTGTCCCTGCGACTAACCTGCCAAGTCCCTCCTGCCCCCACCCCTGGCAACCACCACCCCACTTTCTGCTTTTGACTGTGAGTCTGACTGACTTCATCACACATGTGGTATCACATACGTGGTATCTGTCCCAACAATTTTGACGAAACTGTGCATGAACCCCAGACCCTGGATTTGACAGCATTCCGCATCCGAACGGGACTACGCACCCGGTGATGTCACCTGCTTCAGACTCACTCAGCATTTCTCCAGGGAACACTTGTCATTGCGCCTTCTGCAGGGGTGGTCTTTTCAATTCATGGGGTAGAAAGAGGGTCACTCTACAGAGTCCTCACGCTCCTACACCTTTGTTTAGCCCTGTGTTCTCCTTTAGAACGACCCCCCCCGCCCCTCCTGCTTCTCCATCATAAGGAGGTGGTGGGGGCGGGAGTGTGCACATCTCCCCTGCCCCCCGCCCTGTCAGCCTCCTACCCTTCTCCCAGACCTTGCAGCTACAGCACTGAGCCCCTCCCTCTGTTGGTCCGTTTAGCATCTTCCGACATCAGCACAAACCACTCCTCTCGGCTTCTTCATACACGGTGCACACTGTTCCCAGCTTCAGGGACGGTGTCACGCTGTGAAGGACGCTTGTTCTCCAGCTAACGACGCTTGCGTCGTACTGTTCCATGGGCAGGCAGAAATCTCATTATTTGCGTTAAGCCTCTGAATTTTTTTTTTTTTTGGTGATAACAGCTAATACAACCTCAAGTGATACAGACATCAGTACCTTGCAGAGGTGGGCTGCCAAAGCAGAGATGTCTGTGCTCGGGCGGCGTGGGGTGCAGACATGGGGTGAGGGGCTGGAAAGACGAACAGCCGTGGCGCGGGGTAAGGAATTTGGTAAAACGGTCACCTCACGTAACCCGGAAGGCAGACTAAGTGCCTGTGGCCTGGAGCTTCAGGGACAGGGCTTTGGAACAGCAGGACAGTCGCGGGTGTCAGCTGCTCCCTGCTGCTTCTGTCAAGGGGGAGAGGCGTTCGGAGAAGAGCTGGCTGGTTTCCGAATGTCGGGGAGAGGGACTAGCAAAAAGACCAAAAATTCTGAGCCTTAACCACAGAGTAAGAAATGAAATTGCAGGATCTTTGACTAACAAAGGTTTCTCAGTTCAGCAAACTGACTCAGCCCCTTGGGTGATGTTAAAATGAAGGGTCTTTCCTTTTCACCAAGCCCCTTGTTTCAGGTGGCCTCCCGGCAGCCGCCATGACCTTGACAGAGAGGCTTGGGCACTCGGCAGCAAACGATGATGTGGGTCCACGATTTATGTCTGGGAAGGAAGGTAGGGAGCACCTGTGGAAACCGACAACCGATGGCAGCAAGCGGATCAGAAGCCAACTCGGGTCTTGACGGAGTGACACTGGCAAAGAAACCAGAAGCCTGGTCCACAAAAGGCTTGAGGGTGAAAACACCGACAGGAAATGGGTCCTCAGGGCTGCGCTGCTTCTTGGAAGCCAGTGTCCCCGGCGCGCCACTCAGTGGTGGCTGGGGCAGATATTGGATGAGGAAGGGCCTCCCAGAGGACAGAGCTGTGGAGAGCCAGGCCAG
Source organism: Macrotus californicus (assembly GCA_007922815.1). Lineage (NCBI taxonomy): Eukaryota > Metazoa > Chordata > Mammalia > Chiroptera > Phyllostomidae > Macrotus > Macrotus californicus. Next base: position 150,524 of record VMDR010000887.1, on the reverse strand, counting down.
TAACGACCAGGAATTTGGCTGGATCAGGGCACCAAGCCCACTGACCAGGGGTGGGGGCGACCTGGTGGCCATGGTGCGGCCCAGAGCACCTGCCCAGCGTGATTTCATCACTGCTGGAGACTGCGGGACTTTGCTTTCCTGATACAAAGCAGACTTTTACTGGGGGAGCCGCTGAGATCGTAGGGCTACTGTGTCATAGCAGCCGGAGCTCCGTCATGTTTGTGTCTTTCCCTCTATCCCTCACCTTAGGCGTGCACTGTTGTTGCTGTGGGTAACACATCTCAAACACTTCTGGGTTCACACCCAATACGCAGCTCAGCTAGCTGCGGATGCAACTGTTTCCCTGCATTCTGGTTGAAATTCTGATTATTATCTTTAAGAGACAGAAGCCAGAGAATTTTTCTGAACACTTGTTTTAAAAATTCCTGATGAAAATAACTGAAGTCACGGTCTGCGTGGTATCAGAATTTGGGAAGCTAATCACTGTCTGTTCCCCAAGGACTTGGAATTATTTCTAAGGAAAGAAAGTCCTTACTTTGCCGGCAGGAAATCTGTTAGCTTCTTCTTGGCAACGGTGGAATGGCCTCCAGTCTGACGAAAGCTGGAACGGCGGTTCCTTACCACGTGTTCGTCTGAATTTTAGAGATTGCAGGTCCTGAGTATTTGTGCCAGAGAATGTATCCCCAAACTCTCTGTCATCTAATGTCCATCAAAGCCCCGAAGATGTTACTGGTGTTCAGAGAACATGCAGCTTACTCATTTTCCGAGGCAGTTTTATCCTTGGACCAGACTGAGGTTTTGCCATTTCAGACCCTTGCTCCTTCATCTGCCCACCATCCTGTTCCCTCTCCCCGGGATATTGTTTGGGCTGGAATCCATTTTTAAGTTATGCCTGACTCTCCCGAGGAGATGCTGCATCAAAACATTTCACACACAAAAAATGATTCCCATGAAAAATATTTGCTGCAGAAATGCTGCTGAAGACAACGTCTACTGCCTTCCTCAGGACCGCAGTGTGACAAGGAAGGCAGAGGCCCTCAACGATCACTGCATTTTACAAAAATCTGAAGAAACAGAGCAAAATGCCAAAGTTTGTAATTTGGGGGTGGTACCTACATAGATGTATGTTTATTATTCTCCGTGCTTTTGCATATTTTGAGCGATTTAAAAAATTTTTATTTATTTATTTGTTAGAGAGAAGAAGGGAAGGAGAAAGAGAGGGAGAGAAGCATCCATGTGTGGTTGCCTCTCATGTGCCCCCTACTGGGGTCCCTGCTGGCAACCCAGGCATGTGCCCTGACTAGGAATCGAACTGATGACCCTTTGGTTTGCAGGCCGGCGCTCAGTCCACTGAGCCGCACCAGCCAGGGCCTGAACAACTTTTATAGCAATGTTAACAACAACAACAACAATGATGCCACTCAATATCTTACTGGCCAGGGGTGCCCGCTTTCACAATTTTACGGCCTTGCTTCCAGACATCTCTCCGCTAGGAGGGAATAAGAGCCTGGGTAGGCTTCCAAGTGCGACGGACCTAGGTCCACCCATGCCTTCTCACTATGGGTGAGTCCCATCACCCTTTGTGAGGACTGAATGGAAGAATGTGTACGTTGTGCGTAGCAGAGTGCCTGGAACCCACGGAGCATCTTACCACATGTGCGGTGCTGCCCAAGTGGGCCATGCTATGGGCAGCTTTCTATGCCGGTAAATACCATCCACGGTGTTTAAACAACAATGGTGGAGTAAGAAAAATGTCAATCCCCTCGAGGACCTGGTGTGTTTTATCCTTATGGGTTGTGTACTTAAGGCCATGAAGAAGTTCAGGGCCAAATTTACGCACATGGGTAAGACCTTGCGACCTGGGTAATCACGGTCTGTTCTGCCGTTGTCTTGGAGCCCTACTTTCTGGTGACTTACTTTAGTTCTCAATGTCATTTTAGGGCCACCTATAAACCACTTTAGATCCCTGGCGCAACGTGGTTGGGATAAAAAGGAAGAAAGAGAAAAGGAGAACAAAAAGGCCCTGGAGGCATGGAGGGCAGGAAGGAAGGAAAGTAGGAAGAAAGAATTTGTAATACAAGACCTTTGAAATTATTCATCGTCATGTTCAGCTCTTGGACATTGCTAATTGGCTTGATGTTTCATTGCTCACTGAACTCTTCCAGGTGCCCGCTGCCTGCCTGGGGTTTGTTTTACATTTTGACTGGCATTAGGCCTTTAGCTATTATCCCCGGTGCAACTGTGGCTTTTCATAAATGACGCCACTTGAGGGTTGTCACGGGCCTGGTCCACGCGGGTGTGTGACAACTCCCGGCGTCAGCTCTTCATTATCTACGTGGAGATTGGGCACTTGGTGGTTGGGAAGCAAATGTTTCATCCAAGGTCAATTTCCCTCAAGTGCTTAGCACCATTTCAGATGGTTTGCGCTCAGGGAATGCAAATTAACTTACTGTTGACTTTGGCCAAACCCTGCCAGGGAAATAAATCTGCTTTTAAAAACATCATCAACACTGATAAACATCATCTAAATTACACAATGTTTGAGTATGTACAGATGTATAAAATTTCACCTTAATTCCAAAGGCATTATTCTAGAGTATTTTAAAAGTCATCTTTGAATTAGCTTTTTGTTCTTTGATTAAAAGTTTATTGCAACTTGACAGTATTTGAACAGCTGTGTCATTATATTTTATTATAACTGGGGGATATCAGAATAAGGTGAGAACATATGTATGTTTCATATTTTTGTTCGATGATAAGAATACGACATATGCTTCTAGTAGAAAATGAGGAAATATGGAAAACTCTTGAGGAAAGGAAACTATTTGTAATCCCTTCCCGCAGAAATAATCGTAATTAACATTTTATTATGTCTCCCTCCCTGGACTCCTGTGGTTGCAGAAGTTCTCCAATGGACTTGTGGGTTGTTTCCGGAGAGAAAACTCAGAGTCTTCAGAGTTCCAAAGGTACTTTTGGAAAGACTGCCAGGCCCTGCCAGGCCTCCCTGCCTGAAATGAAGGAGGGGCGGGAGTTGGCCTGACCTACTTTTCCACGGGAGGAGCCCTGTCTTTTCTTCTGGCACCGTCTCTCCCTCCAGGTGCCCCCTGGGCCAGAGCGGAGAGGCTGGGCTGAGAAAGACGAGCACCCCAGACCACGGAATTCAGCTGGGTCTCCGTGCCTGGCTTTCCACACATCCGGAATCTCAGTGCAGTTGGGTCTCACTGTCTGACGGAAGGGGCCGCAAGGGCAGGGCTCTCCAGCCCTGGCGTGATTCCTGTGCTGGGACCTGGCCCACACCTGTCGCAGAGCTTCCCCTCCCCCTGAGCAGCCCTCACTCCCACAGCAACATGTTGCCTCTCTCCAGACCTGCGGTCCTGCTCTCTCAGACGAGTCTCCCCAGCACCCCACTCTAATCACAGGATTTGACGAGGGGCCATCAGTCATTGTCCCTGCAGAAAGGGTGAGCATGTGACACAAGCCAGGATGTCCCTGGGATTTCAAAAGGAGAACCAAGGAACCAGACCTTTCTCTGGTAGCAAGAGTGGGAAGAGGTGAGTCCAGGACCACAGCATCTGTGTCTCAGAGCAGGTGAGATGTGCCAGTCCTCACAGAGATGACAAGGGGACAGAGAATGGGAGGGTGGGAGGGAGGACAGAGAGGGAGAGAGCGATAGTCTTTGTTTTGACCCTCCAGGTGTCCTGGATTCTCTTCTAAAATTTCGTTGTTCCCTTTCTGAAATTCCGTGACCTACTCCAGGAATTCTTCCTACAAACGAATGTCGGATTAGTCCTTTGTCACTGGTAGCCGGAAGAACCCTGAGCCCTGGAACCAGACTCTCCCCGAACCCTCCCTCAGTCCCCTGGTTATCTGCTGCCTGTTATCTGCTGTCTCTCTGCCCTCCACCATGGAGATTTCTCTGGCTTTTCCACCCTCGAAAGCCCCCGGTTCTTAAAATAGTCCACCCCTCTCTAGTCCACTGTGGCAGACAGTAGCTCTGACTAAGCTGATGTTTGTTCCCTTTTTTTTTATCCTCGCCTGAGGACATGTTTACTGATTTTAGAGAGAGGGGAGGGAGAGAAACACCGATTGGCTGTCTCTTGAATGCACCCTAAGTGGGGCCTGAACCTGCAACCTGGGTGTGTGCCCTGCCTGGGAATCGAACCCACGACTTTCTGGTTTATGAGATGATGCTCCGACCAACTGAGCCACACCAGCCTGGGCCCAATATTTGTTTTAAAAGAGTTGCTGGTTAGTTCCAAAGCATCCTTAGTTAATGGGATGTGCCAGAAGGGAGGCCTTCTTAGCCTATCCTTCCTCCAAACTCTCATTTTGGGAAATACACGCAGAAATGGAATTATTTTGCCTATCACCTCCGCCTTCTGCTCCCCCTGGGCCTGTCCTCTCTTGGCCTGTGGTCCCACAGCCCACAGGCCGTGGCCCTAACAAACGGGCGCTTCCTGGGAGAGAGTGAGGGTTCGTCCTGCACGAGTTAAAGGCTGCAGTGGGTCTTCCCAGTTATGCTGTTTTTCAAGCCAATTACTCAGCTCTTTTCTTAAAAAGCATTTTATGTACTCATTTATTTAATTTTAGAGAGGGGAAGGGAGGGAGAAAGAGAGGGGGAGCAACATCAATGTGTGGTTGCCTCTCATGCGCCCCCTACTGGGGACCTGGCCCGCAACCCAGGCATGTGCCCTGACTGGGAATCGAACTGGCGACCCTTTGGTTCACAGGCCAGTGCTCAATCCACTGAGCTACACCAGCCAGGGCTGAGCTCTTTTTATCTCTTAATATCATGTTGCAACAGTAAAATAGCCAGATAAGTCACTTGCTTTCAAAGAGATGACAGATGGCATGGTTTAAAATAAAAGAATGTCACCAAAGAAAAGCCAATGAACACACTATTGATAAAATGGTATAAACCACAAGTTATGGATAAAGAGGGACTTGGTTTACTTAGTAAATAATTTGCAGGACCTAGTGTCTGCCAGCCCTGGGCTAGGCACAGGGACTCTGCCTGTCACTGAAGTCACCTGTTCTATACCACGTTCGACAGCACAATAAGCTGTAATGTCACATCATCACTCCCAAGGAAAGACCTCACCTTAAAATACCCTCTCAGCATTGACGACGAAAGGCCAAGTGCAAACTCCATATCAAGTTATGAACTTGACATCTGCCCTTGCTCAAAAAGAGACAGGCCTGTGGTGTTTCTTGTGACCTGTACCTCCCTCCGCAAGCCGCCGAGTCTGAATGAGGTCTGAGAGGCCGCTGAGCCCCGGAAGTGCCACTCCACTGCTCTGACCACGCAGCACCCCGTGCTTCTCGCTGCGGACAGGTATCTACTCAGAACACCTTCCAGGGAATGCAGTGACAGTTCCCATCCTTGATCTTTTGGCTCAGTTCCCAGAAAGACCTCCTCCTGCTATGTTTTAGTCATGGTGGCACCCAGGCTGGTTCGTTCATTGTAAAAGCCGGCGGCGGGGGTAGGAACAATCAATGACCCTGAAATAAAATTTGAGCGTCATAATAAAACCATCCCTTTGTGCGCTGAGATCCTACAGCCAGAGTCTGAGATTCTGGGGAAGGTCTGCGTCTTGAGGATTTTTAAGGAAAAGAGGCCACAGAAGCAAAAAAACAAAACAAAACCATAGTTATCCATATCATGGTGGAGCAGGGAAAGGAAGAGGTCAGAGAAAGCGAAATAACCTTTGCTGGGAAACGCGGTAAGCTTCGGACGTCTGCGTGCGGGGAGAAAGCCGACGGTGCGCGGACAAAAACAGCAGGCTCACGGCCGTGTGGGCCACGGCGGCCGCGCCACGGAGCATCCACAGAGTCAGCATTTACTCAAGCCTCGCCCTTGGAAACTTCGTCCCCATCAGCTTCATCACTGTCCCCGCGAGAAGAGCTGTCTAACCTTCCGCGTCACTAGCGGGGGGGGGGGGTTGGTTTGTCGGCGCAAGTGCAAGCAAGCATTTCTCCCGTCTGCCCCACCTCCCAAACAAAACCAGATAAAGCCCCGTGCCAGTAGAACAGAGGACACAGGTTAGCACCCTGCACCATACACACGATGTGCACGCACGTGTGTACCTTGAGCGTGACGGTCTTCTCGCGGCGCGTGATGTTAACGCTGTGGGGCTGTCCGTTGGCCATGTTCCTGTGGTCCACGTCGATGTTGTAGGGCTCTCGGGTGCCGCCCAGGTTGTACCGGACCTGCAAGCTTCCTGTGTGAGGAGGAGGGAGGGGTCTCAGCGACTTCTTTGTCCCAGGTTCCATTTTAATATAACACCTCCCCCCTCCTGACACGCAGGCTCCACGGGGCGCTGCCCCTCCTTCCATGGCCATCAGCACTATTGCTATTCTGAATTCTGACTCACTAGCTCCGAGGCACCCTGATCCATAAAAGTTAACAGCAGCAGCCACCTACACGGTCACCATCCACCAGCAATGAGCCACGAGTGACCAGTATCTGCAAGTGGAAGCAGCACACGGTCCAAGCTGAGAGTGCACCTGGGAAGGCAGAATGAGAACATGCACAAACAGGGCGGTGGAGATGCCTGCAGGCCCTACAGAATCCTCGGTGGAACACCACATACGTGCAGGATGCAGGCTGGGGCCTGGGGCATCAGCGAAGCGTGCCACTCGGTGCATGGAAGAACCGTGAGCATACAATATTAAAAATAAACACAGTTGATAAAAGATAAACACATGGGACTTTGGGTGGCTTCACTGAGACCGAGGAAGCAAAGCCATTGCTTTTATTTGAGGTTAGAGATGGCTTCAGATCTAACCTAGAGATGGCAGAGGAAAACATGGGCTTCCCAGGCCCCCGAGTGGCCGCTGCCTCGGTTACAGTCCACTGGGCCCTGATGGGTTGTTCTTTCTTCCCTTCTCCTTTGTTTCTTCCCAGGCAGGACAAACGACAGTTAAGAGGACTCACGTGACATTCCAGATCCTGCCTGTACCTAAGCTGCACAGCAAACGTAACTTCTACTTCTCATTTATGATTTTTAAAGACATCCATTCTTTAATCCCATTTTTCACTCAAATTGGAATCCTCACTTTAATAGTTACCATCTCCAAGCTTAAAAATGGAGTTTGACCAACTGCAAATCACCTCGTGGATTCATTTTCCTTCTGGAGGCACAGAACTAATATTCCGAGTCTTAGGTTGTGAAATAAAATGCGGTAATTAAAACTTAGCACACAGAAAGAAAAAACATGAAAGAAAGTTGTTGGAAACCCCATCACCCCGAGATAACTATTCTAAATATCGGGCAGCGCTTCCTTCCAGATATTCCTCACGCCTCTGTGAATACACAAATGAACGCAATGGTTTTGAAATGTCACCTTTCCTCACGTAGGTAGGTATTCTAGCATTCCATGTGCCATTTAAAATACTCCACCCTGTTCCCAGAGTTTAAAGAAATGCTCATTAGGGCAATAAAGAATGGACTGTATTTTCTATTTTTGCTTTCTAAGCAAATTCCACAAGCCTTCTCCAGTTCTGAGTTGTACCTGAGTGTTCAGCCTAGATCCCTTTGCTCACGGCATTTCAGCCAAGCGTGCTGGTTTTCTTCTCTGGAACGTGCCTAATTCTCCTGCTGTCCTCCATCTTTGTACCTGCAGGGTCTCCCTGGCACCTGGAACGCCCCGGCGTGAATCCCACGAGAGCCCTCACCTGGCTGTCTCAGCCCCACCAGAGCTGCGGTCCCTGGTGCCTTGGGTTGGCCACTCTGTATCCAGGAGCTGATGGCCACCACCCGCACTTCACCTGATCCTGACCAGTCTGTCCTCTGAAAGTGAGCCTTCTGACCTCACTTCGCTCTCAGGCGAGTCCCGTTTCTGTGCTCTTCCTCACTGCTAAGCCCATTAAAGGAGGTGTCTTGTGGCGCCTCATACACACCATAGGCAGAACCAAACTCTTGATCTTCCCCCCCGGGAGTTTCCCATTTGCAGTTTTCCTCATTTCCCTTCATCCCTCCAGCTCCCCTCTGCCTCCGAGACCACACGTAAGCTCTGTCAGCAAATCACCTTAGCTCTTCAGCAGATGCCTGGAGTCTCGCTGCTTCTCATCATCTCCATTACTACCCCAGACCAAGCTTCCACCGCCCTTGGTCTGACCAGGGTCCTGGCCGCCGCTAACCTCTTCCTTCTGCCCCGCCCTCACCCTCTCCACTGTGGTCTCTGCTGCTTGCACACCTGGCCTCTCTCTACCTGGGGGTCCAAATGACCCCCTGGCTTCCTCTTCCCTCCCTCGCAATAAAAATCAAGCTCCTCATGGCTCACCAGGCCCCATGTGGCCTTCGACTGTCACCTGTGACATAATATCTTTATTCTCCTCTGTGCTCACTGCAGCCTCCTTGCTGTTTGTCCAGAAGCCAGCAGGCTCCTGCCCCAGGGCCTTTGCACTTGCTGGTTCTGCTGTCTAGCACTCTTACTCCCCAGTTATCTGGCTGGCTGGCCCCTCACCCCCTTTAGCTCTTTGCTCAAATATCATCCTCTCAGTGATTACTTCTGGGACTTCCTCTGCAAAAGCAGGATTTACCGACTCCTTTCCCTTGGTCAGGCCCTCCCTATTCTTCCTTATTTTTCCGCTTATAGTTCTTACCATCCAACATACTACATACCGTCCTTAATTTGTCTATTGTCTGAGTTCTCTCGCTCCGATGGAAGCTCCACAAGAGAAGGAATTTTCGTTTATGTTCTTTATGACACATTATTCCAATGTATGGTATAATTCCTGCCCAATACTTAGTAGGTATGAATAAATATCTGTTGAATGAATGAATGATGGTGTCCTTGCTTCTGTGCTTTTTTCCTTCCCCCGTTTTCTTTGCAGAGACCTCTTTTCAAAATGCGTAACTTATTTAGTTCCTTGGTTTACTTGAAATGCTTCACGGCCTTCCCGCTGCTCCTAAGATGAAGACACACGCCCTCGCTGTAGTGCGTGATGCTCTGTCTCACCTGCGCTCTGCCGGCTACTTTGTTTCCAAGCCGTACCATTTACCCCCTCGCTTTTTACATTTCTGTCACCTTCGATTTCTCTCGTTCTCTAGAATGCAAAATTCTCTTCCCTGCCTCAGGACCTTGGAATACGCTGCTCCCTTTTCCTGAGCGGCTTCTCTCCCCCTTCCTCAGTGTTTTTTCCTTCATCCCAAGAGAATTAAAAACAATCTATTGTTCAGGAGTGAAGGAGATGAGCGGGCGGGTATTTGAACAACGTGCAGAAAGCCGACTGTCTGGAGTAATTATTCTCCAGAGAATATACTAATTATGCTCCAGAGAATAACGTAATTATCCTACAGAGTCCAGTGTGCTTGTAAAATCACAGCCGATTTTTAAAAATGTATAGCTGTATCCACTCATCATGTGTTTATGCATTTCTTTAGAACACATTTATTCAGTGACTGTGCAAAGCACGGCTGGACCCGATTTTTCTGGGTCTGAAAGGGGGCTGTGTGCTTGGCTACAAGCACAGAGTCACGTCTGACACAGCCAATCCCGACGCCCTAGTGTGGGCCAGGCTGGCCCTGGATCTGGGGGCACGGGGGAGTAAAAGGAGGCCCTGCCTTGGAAGGCTAGCGGTCAGAGTAATTCTGCAAACAACTGGACGTTTCCCTCTGTGCGGTCTGCCAATGGTCCCTTCATGTTCCCCAGCTCATTTAATTCAGTATTCAGTTGTTCCTTTAAAAATTATGTTTCTCTTTGCTGGCTGTCTTGAACTTTGTAAATATGATTTAAAATGCCTATAACCACTTCACTTAATGGCAACAGAAATTATTTGCTTTGAGAAAAAAGATGAGTTGGAACTTTAAATATATATATATGTAGTGAACATCTATAAACAGTAATGGCAATCTTCTTGAATAATAAAATTCAAACGCTGTGTCAATTCCTTTCAAATAACAGCACAAGAGAACCACGAAATGATGATTGGGAGAAGATGAACATTTGCTCATTAAAATAAAATAGTGTTAAGGGGAGAGAGGGCTCACTCCATGCATCTAGTGTTCATCCCCTGAGGGCACGAAAGCAGGAGGAAGGGACTGATCTTGTATCGGCTGCAGCCGCTCATGTATTAAAGCAAACTGACCGCAGGGGTGTCTGACCTGTGGCCGCAGGCCGCACGCGGCCCAGGCTGACTGTGAATGCAGCCCAACACAAAATCGTCAATTTACTTAAGATATTACTTTGTTTTTTTACTAAGTTTTATTACTTAGACATGTACGTTTTCTATATTAGTGATCACAAACTTGGGATCTGCTTGATGATTTCAAAAGACGATCGAAAGGGCTGCTGCGTAATCAGGGTTATTATTATGTGAGGACTTTTTGCTCATCTGTGGTGGCAGATCTCACGGAAATTATGCACAGGCCTTTTTTTTGGTTCATCAGTGTTAGTTCGTGTTTGTGTATTTACTGTGGGGCCCAAGACAACTCTTCTTCTTCCAGGGTGGCCCAGAGATGCCCAAAGGCTGGACACCCCTGGAATGGAAACCCCGGCCCATGACAAACGCCCACAAGCACAGTGTGCATGTGCCCAGGGCGGGTGCTGGCCGCTGAACATTTCTGCATGGCCGCGACTTGAGGAGCAGACAATGTCATCGACTGCGTTGTGCTCACTACACCCTGGACAAGCCGATGTGAGTTTCAGAATTTTCTGTTTCTCAGAACTTAAGTGGAACTGGGTTAATAATAGTGATGACTGTTGGTTCCCAGGGGAGAAGACCTTGCCCTTCCAGATGCCACACCCTGTAGCGGCTGTCACAGGAGGCTGCCGGGCCTCGTCACTGAAGAGCAAGATGAGGAGAGAGAGGCCTCCCCGCTGTCCGTCACACAAGCTCCTTGGGAGTGAGTTAGAGAGATTCGCTCCTTGAGACATCTGAACTATTTCCAATGGTTAAAAAAAAAAGAAATCTTAAAATGTTAAGAGGCTTGGAACTCAGTTCATAGGCATTAGGAATGTTTACACTATCTGTCTAAGGTCGTAAGGCCATTCCTGCATTGCCATGGGGATGCCTATTTTAGTCGCTGTGTGTCTGACTCTGGCTCAACGCATCTTCAGAGAGCAGGAAGGTCCCAATGTGACAGGGTAAATACGCCCTGCTCTCGGCAGCCTCTCTGTCAAGGAGAGGGCTTAGGAATGCAGATGTCTCTGATTTTCTGTTTCTATCGAATGTTCAGCTGTTCTGTAGGAACCTGCTTGGCCATGATCGTAAATCAGGATAATAGTTCATTTATTTATATAAAGTTAACTGCATCCCTTCAAAGCTCTGGTTGGTATAGTAGTGAATGTATTTATTCATTAGGAACAAAGAAGAATCATCATTACACCTATGAAGCCATCTCATACCTTGTAATGCGGTTCCCATAAGGAACTCGACAGGCCTTAGCAACATTACTGCTAACACAGTGCTGCGAAGCACGCACCGGACCAGCTGCTTTGCTGGCTCTCAAATAGGGAAACAGAGTTCAAAGACATGAGGTGATGCGCCCAACTTCCTGTGAGGAATAACGGACGAGCCAAGAACAATCTAGACTCTTACAGGAACATTCTGTCCACCCAACACTCAACGGCCAGGCATCGCTGTCCTTACCGGTGGGCTTGACGAGGACCGCCAGGAAGTCCGAGGTGAGAGAGCTGACGTACAGCAGAATGCAGGGCGCCTTGGAGGTGCTGAAGCTGAAGCGAACCTCCTCGTGGGCCAGGTCCGGCGGCGGGCGCGGCTGATCTGGCGAGCTCTCAACCCTGCCGCCCGGTTCTCTGCTGCTGATCCCGGGCGCCTGGAAGTTATACCGCAGCCACATCCCCTCTTCAAAAAACGCACCAACGTCTGTTGACAAGGAGAGAGAAACTGAAAAATGAGGAGAAGTCGGATGCCGGGACCGTCAGCAACTTAAAACTGGGGTTGACTGGTAGCCTCCAGGTAGTTCACCAAGGACAGACTTGGGCTCCAGGACAGGCATCAGACTGGGTCAACTTCTAGGCAGATGGATGCTACACGAATACACCCTCAAGACAAATCCTGCAACAACCCGGCGATCTGTGAGTTTAAAACATAATAGTAAAATTCAGAAACGTAAATCACGCTGGAGAAGAACGTCCGGTTTAGTGCTCAGACCAAACAGCTAAATTAGGTCGAAGAGACAAGTCGCAAGGAAGGCAGTGTTGTAATACGAACCGCCCATTCGAGGCGCTGCGGGTACCATCTCTGAGAGGGCTACGCTTTGAACATTCACGCCCACAGGAAGGCCCCGACCACGCCCTCAGTGCTGGGCGCTTGGTGTAGTGTTTCAAACCACAAGGCGTGAAGTCAAGGGGAACTGGGTTCAAGTTTGGCACCCCCCCCCAAATACTGGCCATAGGCGAAATGACTTGGCTGGTCTTTCTAGGCTTCAGTATGTTATCTGCGTGAGGGAGATAATGAGAGTGAAAATCATAAAAGGTAATTTAAAGTAATTAGCTCCTAATAAATAGTACCTAATTATTATTATGAAATTAGAAGAAAGGTCACTAACACTTCCTCAGGCACTTCCTGTCGCCTCATCAGTGGGTCCTGCTGGTTTTTAATCATTTCCTGGCAGACCAGCCCCTGCTGTGGTTTTTGCTGCTCTTCACTCCAGAATGTTCTGGAATCGCCTCCTGACTCACTGGGAAACCCTGAGGCACCCCTCTGAGATTGGTTCATTTTCAGCGTTGCTGTTCCACTGCCCTCTCCATGTACCCTTCTGAAAGCGTTTCTCCAACTTCTGTGCCCCTGGAACCCGTTCTTCTCATCCCACTACCTCAACACCACGCGGACCGATTTTGTGAAATGCTGTGCCACTTTATAATTAATAGGAGGGATGAACTTAAAAAGCATTCTTGCATCTGGGATATTCGAAGTCTTCTTGTTAAACACGCCTAGCAGAGTCAGCCCAGCACAGTGATTTGGGGTGACTCTTGGCCTTGACACGGGCCGAGACTGAACTTGGTAGACGGCTCGAAACTTTCTAAGCCTCCACTTCGTTCACTGAGAAATGGAGCCACGCAGGCTGCTGTGAGGACTAAACAGCCGATGTGTACTCTTAGCCTAGTGCCTGGGGTATATGATAAACGTCCAATGAAGATTAGTCAGTCACCTCACACAGAAAAGTTACCGCGTCCTACTGAGGGCCACAGACGCCACCACACACGGGCAACCCTCCGGTAAGTCGCCCGAGCACCGGGCGGTGCAGAGTCCCCATGTCCCGCTGCTCACTGGGCTGTGGTGGAAGAGTTCTGGTGACTAGAGGGTCTCAGCTACAGGCAGCATTGTTCTCCTCCTGACCCCACCCCAGGAACTTTTACAAACGTGTGCGCGCATGTGTGACTGTGTATGTGTGCGTATAAGTATGCACACGGGAGCACGCGCATGTGGGCACACTTGTGCGTGCATGCATGTGTGGGTATGCATGCATCTGTGTAGATACATGTGCATGTATACGGGAGGGTGTGTCCAAATGATGGGGTACCATTGGCATTGAGTGAGCGGGGGCAGGGCTGCTGGTGTCCTCGAACGTGCGGGTCTGTTTTGCACAATTAAGAATCGTCCTGCTCGAAATGCCGGCGTGCTGTCGGCAAACACAGATCAAACACGCACTGAATCCACGCTGGTCCCTGCATGAGACTTCCTGGAATGTGAAGAGGCATGAAATGCGTCACCGCCCTTGAGGAGCTTTCTGTCCAGCAGTGGTGTGAGAGGAGACGTGTCAAACACCTGCACACATGGCAAGTGTGTTACGAGTGTCTGGCAAGTGTCTGTGCCTTCTCGGCAGCCTGTGAGATGAGAACCCCGTCCTGCTGCCTGGAAGATCCCGAGCTGGCTTTCCGTCTTGCAGCAAGCATCTGTTGAGTGTGGCTGTGGGCCAGATTCGATGCTGGGCGCGGAGGTCACAGTCCTCTGTGCAGAGGATGCTGTAGACTAACCAACATCATGGTGGGTGCAGCATCAGTATATGCAGCGGGGAACCTGCGATGCCAGGGCCACCAGCCTGCTCTCCTAGGAAGACTTCCTGGGAGAAAAGACATTGGAACCAGGACCCAAAGAGCCAGAGGCAGGCGCTATATATAGGTGGAGAAGAGGAGCAGCTTGCTCACCGAAGAAGCAGCATGCGCATGCACTTCAGCAAGGGTGATAGGCTCCCCGGCGTCGATGATGCACCTGAGTGGGAGACCCTTGAGGAGAGCACAGGCAGGGCAGTGCACCAGGTGCAGCAGGGGGCCGGGGCATCTGGCTAGCAGGGACCCGTACCACTTCTCAGATAAACTGGCGATGATCCAGGCGGATCATGAAGGGACATTCAGGAAGCTAAGGACTTTAGATCAACAAACCAAAAACAGGCCACAGAGACTACTACTGGGGGTTCAGAGTCACCATCAACAAGCTTTATGGATTCGTGTCCATTTTGGAGGAAGGGCTATCCTGTGCTTGAGAGCGCTATTCTGATACCACCTCGTAAAGCAGCTGTTAAAGCAGGGCCTGGGAGGGCTGTGGACCATTTGAGGCTCCAGGCGGCAGATTTACAGCTGCCATTTCTTTGTTTCAGATTGTTTTCAGGAAAAGCTAAATCAGGGCACTGTAATGTCATTTAGGAAAGTAACATCCCCAATGCTTCTGAATGAATAACCAAAATAACACCAATTTAACAAGCCCCAAATAACATCTTTTCCCTCATTAAATGGTCAAAAAGTACTGATTTAGAAGAGTTGTTTTAAGGTTTTTATACTAGTAGAGGATAGCTTAAGTTTTATGATATTCATTTTTGGATGGAAAAGGATACATTTTGGGCTTAGTTATTCTCAGATGTATTATGATTACATTCCAAGATGTGTTATGGAAGGGATTTGTTGAATTATATCACGTTTCTCAAAATTTTGAAATACGTTGTACCATCTGTCAGCCGAGGCTCAGGAAGGCGTCGGGAACCCAGAAGCCGGCAAGTAATCTTAACGTTTCTGGGTCCTCAGAACGGATCCGATATAAACTACCCTCGATTGGGGGGAAGCTGGTCTGGAAATGTTCGAAATGGAATTTGCAAACCACACGCCCCAGAGGAAGATCACACAGGCATTCCCCCCTGGTCTGCCCAAATCCCCGAGGTTTAACGGTGGAAAAACACACACACAACGGGCACGCGCCCTGTGATTAAATGGCTCCTCATTTCTTTCTCCTCCAAGTTCAATAATTCTATTCCTTTCCTTTGCACCTAGGGTTCCTTTTGCAACCTGTATGTTTTCAAAACCTGATGTGATTCTTTTTGGTCTCCAATGTCCCCGTGAGGACCCAGAATTGAAAGTCCCCGGCTCACAAATGGGCTGTTTTCCAAAAGTTTATTTTAATGTCCGTCACCTGCAATTCGGAAACAGTTCCCCGTGGAAACAATACTTCAGACGCTGGTTGGTTTGCCAGAAGAGCCCACAAGTGCTGAATCACTCTGGATGGATAATAAAAGATAGCTGAAGAGCGCCATTGTGTATTAGTGATTAAAACAGCGACAGCAACCACAGCAAAGAGGCCAGGGTTTATTTTGGATATGAGAACTCCTGGAACCTCTGTTCCCACACGGATCTCACCTCACGGACACAGGGGCGCGCGGGTCAATGTCACACAGCTGCCTCTCCAGTGGGAAAACCCTGGTGTGTAGCGGTTGCCTGTTTCCATGGGGAAAACAGTCACACCTTGGCTCCTTTCAAGCTGCTGAGATGAACATCAACAAATACGGAGGGGAGAGGAGGTGATCACAGCCGTCTCCGTGAATGGCCCCCCGCACGTGCTCCTCTTCTGCTCACCTGCCTCTGACCCCGCCATCCACTCAAACCGCACCGACTGGGCCCCGCCTCATGGCGGCTGTCTTACTAGTCAGCTGGGGCTGCTGTAACCAAGCACCGTGACTGGGTGGCTTAAACACAGAACCGTATTCTCACAGTTCTGTTGCTGTAAGTAGCAAAGATCAAGGTGGCAGCTGACTCTGTTCCTGCTGCGGGCGCCCTTCCTGGCTTGCAGACCGCCGCCTTCTTGCTATGTGCTCATGTGGCACAGAGAGTGAGCTCTAGCTGGCTCGCTGGTCTCTTCTCATCAGGGCACTGATCTCATCCTGAGGGCCCCACCCTCAGGACTTCACAAAAACCTAATTACCCTCTGACGCCTCCTTCTTCAATATGATCATGTTGGGGCCTGGGGCTTCCACATAGGGATTTGGGGGAAGACACAAACATTCAGTCCCTAACGACAGACCTCCTTCTGTTAATCTTCCGCCCTATGCACAGGCTGTAGTATTTGCGTACTCCTTCCTGCCTTGCAAAGTTCTCTACCTCATCCCAGCTGTCCCACTTCCTGAAATCTCTGTCTGGCTTCTGGAACATCTGTGGGACAGCTGGGGTGCCCACACAGTACTGGAGGAGGCACGGGCCCGAGCCCACCCTCAGGGTCACTAAACACTGTCATGGCTGAATCCCATTGCCTGGAATAACAACGCTGATTAACTGCATTTTAATTTAACACCTAGTCACTAAATTAAGTGAGTTTTCTGGAGCTCTGCTCCTGGTGATGCTGGGCATTGCCTCTCTGCAGCAGCCCAATCCTGCACAGGCCTGGCCCCTCCCAGGGCCACCTGCAAGGCCCAGCTCTGCTCACACTTGCTCCCCATTGCACTCCCGAGGCCCTGCTACCCCGAAATACAGTATTTTTCTCCTGGTCTTACATTGGCAAAATCTGCTTTTTATCCCCCAGTGCAACATGCTGACCATCCCTCCTAAATTTTTTACTCTGTTTGTTTGATGTTTTCTTCAATTTAATATAACCACTTTGGACTAATAACATTGGAACTGGGACAGGTGAATGTTCACCTCTGCCTGGTCTGGGTGCGCAGGGGAATGCAGAGCCGTTGTAACCCCTTCTACCCCCAATTCTCTCAGGTTACTTCCAGGTCAGCGTGTACGAAATAAGCTTCAAGTGTCTGAATCTGCACAAAGAAGAAGGAACAGCAAAGGAAAACCTCTCAGGCTGACCCTGAACACCACATGCTGCTCCTGAGACACAGAGATGATGTCCATCATCGCAAACCCACCGGTGAGCTCTGTGGTCTGTGAGTTGGCTGTGCAGGGGCCGGGCGCCGTCTTGCCTGGAGCCCGAGAGCCAGCGGCGCTGAACAACTTGCCTCGCATTTCAGCCAGGGGGAGGGTTTGCCCCCAGAATTCCAGGGTCATGCCTCTCAAACAGCGTTAATAAGCACGACGGCACAGATGGCTGTCAGGGAGTTAGGATGCCTTAGGGATAGCAAAGGACTTCCTATAGCAAACGTCCCCTGAGGCATCGAGTAAGGGGCTCATGAGGTGCGTGTGGAAGGCAGGAGGCGCTGTCTATGAGATTTAGTCCTGGCCCTGCCACCAACCAGCTGCGTGGCCCTGGTCAGGCAAGTCACTCAGTTGCTGTGGGCTTTACAGCATGCCCCTCCTAAAGCAGCCCTTCCTGGAATCCCCATCGTCCTTTCGCTAGTGGCCAGTCTTTCCATGTGTTCTTCACAGTGTTTATTACGTGCCTTCTGTACCAAAGCCACGGTGCTAGCAGAGATTTAGCAGGGCGTTGGTGGTGTTTAAGTTAATGACTGAAGGAGAGTGAGCTGTGACTGAGACTGGAGGCAGGGAAAACATCCTAGGAAGAGCAGGAAGTAGGCACATGGCCCTGTGGAGAGAGGGAAGGCTGGGGACCAATGCAAAGAAAGTCAAGATGGCTACAATTCGGGGGAGGGTGGCGGGAGGGGAGGCTCATGGAGAAAGGGGCGGCATGCTGAGGGTTCTGGTGTTTGTGTAGAGACAGCAGTGGGCAACTCGTGAAGGGTTTTGCATGGAGGTGATGTAATCCAATGTGCAGTTTCCAAAGGTCGTGCTGGCTGCGGCTGGACGAATGCGCTGGAGGGAACAGAGAGGGAAGATCAGGTAGACCACCGAGGAGGCTGCTTTCATGGGACAGAGGGAACAGGCTGAAGATCTGGAACATTCGTCACTGCATATAAACCCAGTGGGCTAGTGGGTAGAATAAAGAGACAGCTGGGGTAACGTGGACAGAACCTGGGGACGGGTGAGAAGTTGGGAGGCAAAGGACAGGTGTTCGGGAAGACTGCTGTATTTCTGGATGGGCTCTGGGGACGTCCCTGGTAATGCAGATGCAGAAGTGGTCCTGGTGGGGGTGGGGGTGTGGCAGGTGTCAGGAGTTCAGCTTTGAACAGGTCAAGTTTGAGGTGCCTTTGACTCAGAAAAGCAGAGATATCAGGTAGGCATTTCACCGCACAGAGAAGAGGACTGGGCAAGAAATAGACGTGCAGTCCACAGGGCTCCTCCTGAGTGCACCCGCGTGTTCCCTGTCTGTCCATGAGTCCGACCCCTGCAACCTCGTTTGCTTCCCAGCCAGGAAACCTTCCTCGGAACCCTCCTAAGTGCCCAGCCATGCTGACAGCAAAGCACACAGGGTGAGGGCTTGCTCCCTAAGAGTAAACACATCCTTAGAATATGGCACGCGATCTCGAATAAACAGAGAGGGAAATAGCCAGAGGAGACAGAGGGGCTCTTTCTGTGGGTGGGGGGAGGGAGTGGCTGGGTTACTTCATCGGGAAGGTGACCTGAGTTGGGTGTGAACAAATGAGAACGTATTTCCTGGCCTGGAAAGAGCAGGAACCAATGCACAGGAGAGTGAGTTGGCGTGGGGCTCAGGAAATGACATCAGAGGGTCTCCGTCCTGGCTGCACGTGAGGAAGTACATGTCTGAGGCAAGCTCTCAGAAGCTCTGATGTACTTGGTTGGAAGAAAGGCCCGCCCACCGCATCGGTCCCCATCTTCCCAGGTTATTCTGCCTTCAGCGAGGATGGAGCATTGCTGCTATAGGTCAGGGTATGTATGTGGCTGCCTGTGAAGGTGCTGAGTCACTTATTTTAAAAAATTTTCAGAGGAACAATGTACTTGGAAATAATCTCATATTTATAGAGAAGTTGCAAGATCTGCACAAAGAACTACCATATCCAGATTCTCCAACTTTTAACGTTTCACCACATTTATCTGTCTGGGTATTATATACACACACAAAATAAATACACACACACACACACACACACACACACACACACACACACACATGAAGACTAACTCCTGAACCATCTGGGAGCAAGTTGAAGTGAGGAAATCAACATTAATACAATACCCATTTCTGGAAAAATAGATAAACAGTCACAAATATTTATATGCACAAATAATTTTGGAAAGCCATTTTGAACTTTTATATATATATATACATATATATATATATGCCATGTATATATATTTCCATGCAGAAGTTTTTTTGCAGATGGGCAACATGGGGGCCCACCACCAACTTGTTCATTCTGGGCAAGGAAGGGAGGAGAGAAGCTGGGGGAAGGTGAAGGTTGAGTGTCTTACTTATACTACTCACTAGAATGTGGCTTTTAAGGGTAAGAGCTTTGTCCTGTAACCTCAGCCAGCCCCTGGCCTCCAACAGGTATGCAGTAAATGTTTTAAATTGAGCTGAACTGAAGTTGAAATTTTTAAGAAAGATTTTATTTACTTATTTTTAGAAAGGGGAAGGGAAGGAGGAAGAGAGGGAGAGAGACATCAATGTGTGGTTTCCTCTTGCCCAACCTCCACTGGGGACCTGGCCCATAACCCAGGCATGTGCCCTGACTAGGAATCGAACCGGCGATCCTTTGCACAGGCTGGCGCTCAATCCACTGAGCCACACCAGCCAGGGCTGAAGTTGAATTTTTAAATAGCAACTAGCTGGTCCACACGGACCTTTCTTAGTTGACATTTTTCAGTTTCACTTCCTTTGTAAAGTGGTTTCTGGAGAAAAATGCTATTCCATCAACTTAGACATCATTGTTAGTTAAGACAGCAGTCTAATAATGAAAGTATTTTAAGAAACATTTATAATAATATATCCAGAAGTATTAAATGACTTACAGCTAAATGAATGCTCTGAATTCCTGCTGTGCCTTCCCCTTTACCTTGGCTCAGCGGAATGGGATGTACTCAGGCAGACTGGTCAGCTACTTGGGCAGCTTGGATGGACAAAGCTGTCCCCAGTGAAATGTCTCTCCCTCACTTTATCTCTGCTCTGCTAACCTCACTGTTTGCTACGAAGCTGTTGCTTTTAGAAGTCATATTATTTATTTAAAAATTATTTAATGACCTAACCTGTGCCCATTCATTCTATTGATTCTGTTCTTTCTGTTGACACGGAGCTCATTGCTTCCTCTTTGCTCTCCACTCACCACTAAACATGCCCTATTTTCTTGTTTGCTCGGCTGGTCTGATGAGCCAATAGAATTGCTGACCCAGAGTCCGTGAGGACAAACGCTGTTGTCAACTCACTTTGCAGTGACAGGACCTGTGACAGGAGCTGTTGGTTTGGTGAGTGCACGTTTGGTGGAGCCAATTTACATTTACGTTCTGTAAAGAAATGGGCCTCTATGGATTCTGGCTACGAGTTAGTCTCAGTAGGAGGTTTTCATCTATTATCTCATGGAACTTAATTAGCAACAGTACATTCTTCGTCTAGCTGGTCCGTTTCTGAGATGGATATTATCACCCCCATTTTACAAGTAAGGTAACTGAGGCTTAGGAGAATATTTTCCCAAGGTCACCCACTAATCAGACATGGAGGGTCAAATTCAGATCCTTGGGGCTTCAGAGCCCCTGACCTTTCCTCTCTCACAGCCAGTTCAATTAGCTGTTTTCATAGAAATCCTTAAGGTGGTTTGTTCACCACTTCCTTCTTCGGGACTTTTCAAAGGAAACTGGTCACCAGGTAACCACTGATTTTTACCCACAAACACAGAAACACAATTGCGTGTTCAAGGTGATAAAATTCTATTTTCTGTGCCAGCTAAGATCTTACTAGAAAAGATCAACTAGAAAATCCATGAATGTCCTGTTGCTTATGATACATTTTGTTATCATTAAAGCAATTTCTATTTTGATTTTAAAAAGCCACCCCTGAAGGTCACAGTTGACTGAAGGATCTGAGACATTCGCATGCATTTCCTAAATCCAAAGTCATGTCCATTGGCTGATTTTTAGAATAAAATCAAGATATCTCTCTTTTTTGGGCAACAAAGGTCAACGGAACCATACGTGACAAGTTCTGTCACTCTACCTTATGGCAGCCATTTGATGTACGTGGCTACTGACTTGGTGTGCCTATTAAACCTGGAGACTCTACCTGGGATGCTCCACCCCAGCCCCGAGCCGCCCTTCAATCTTCACAAACCGTCCTTGGAGGACACGCCACACTGTACAATGTGGGTGCACCTGTGGGGTCTCACTCGTCAAATGGGAAGTGCGTTCATGCGGCCAAGTCTGAGGGTTACACCAACACAGAGCGGCCTAAAGAAACTCACTCAGCTGGGGTAGCTCTTCTGAATGGGTTGTGAACGTTCACAGTATTAGAAGCCAAGGGTGTTGTGTTTAATGCAACATAAGAACTTAGTTCTACCCCAGGAAAGTTATCTGAGGCCACCCAGGGCCGCTGGTTGAGTAGGAAGGCCGCACTACGCCTCTTGAGAAAATAAGATGCTTACGGAACACTGTTGAGATGCCATATGGAGTCCAGGAAGTGGACAGGACGGGTCCCCCTGAGGCCAGGCCGTCTTCACACTGAGTCCGCCCATCCCAACACCAGGCTGCCTTGCTGGTGTGCCAACCCCTCTCCCCCAGCTCCGGCTTTACTTTACACTGGTTTTCACTCATTCTGTGAGAACTAGATTGAAACCTGCTTCCTTCTATGAAATAAATTCTATGAACTGCAGCTGGCAGTTTATGTAAACATATCCTGAAGATCAAGAGTTCCTTGGAGACAAACAACCATATTTTATTTTATTTTGTATATCGAGAGTCCAGAAAAATCCCTGGTACCTAGCAGATGGTGAATGCACACTTGTTAAATTAATGAACGAGTTGACAATATTACGGACCAATTTGGCTATCTTCATTTTTTTTTTAAAGTTACGCAGTATCTGCCATCCCCTGCACCAAAGAAAATCTAAGACATGTTGGCAAAGTGTCTCTATCACCATCTACCATTTTTCAAGGGTAGCTTCTCCAAGGAAAATAAAATATGGGGTAGAAAGCAAAGAGTCACCTCAAAGAAACCAAGAAATAATTGTCTACCAGCACATTTTGGAAGGAGTAAGTTCAGGATTGTGAATTGCCCAGGGTTCCTGAAAACCACACGGTCATTAAAAAGTTTTAGACTTTGCCCTTCGGTGAGGGGAGGGAACGAGAAGGGAAGTGAAAATGGGACGAGACAGGAAAGACAAGAAAGAGATTATCACCCATAGCCTTGACTGCTCCTCATCTGCCGCCACCGCAGTGAGAACCTGCTCGAAATTGTCACGGATGTGCTGGTAATTTGCCTGGGAAACCAACACAGTGGGGCACTGGCCGGACCCTCTTTCCTTCAGCTTCAACGAAAACAGTGTTTTGAAATGAGGGGGACAGCTTCAATGACAAAACTGACAATTAAAATTTTACTTTAATATTTCCCCCATATTAGGAACTTTCCCCTTTGTAGATTCTTTTTTTTTCTGTACCACATCTGTGCAAAACAAACAGGTTTATTCACTGTTGTGTAAAATAAATTTATTCTCATGTGAAATAAATTAAAAATACTTGCAAAAGGCCTTCTGTCACTCTCTCTCAATAGAAATACATACATTCATACATACATACACTGTATACATACATAAAATCGAACTCCAAGTGGTCTTCCAGAAAAATGAGTGTGTGTGTATTTTTGGGGCATATGTATGTAAATGTGTGTGCATACATTTCCTCACAGCAAATGTGTGCGAGTACACCCACATGCGTGCATACACGCTTTCTGGAAGACCTCAAAATGGTTTTCTGGAAATCTTTTGTTGCTTAGTGACCTGCCGAGCCCTCGTCTGCCCGAGTTTGCTCACTGATCTGTCCTCGGACATGAAGGAGCAGCAAAAGCAAGTCCCAGTGGCTGGAGAGAGGGCAGGCCAGGGAAAGAGGGCGCCACACCTGAAGTGCCGCTTTGAGTTAAGAATTCCCCTAAAGGCTCTCTTGCTATTTCAGCGCCCGGGCCAGCCCTTCAGAGAAGCTCAGTCTGAGGGCACGGGTTTCTGGCAGTGTGAGGCTTTGACCTTATGTTAACGTAGAGGATCCTGGCTCAGGAAGTGAGACTGTCCCTGT
Source organism: Macrotus californicus (assembly GCA_007922815.1). Classification (NCBI taxonomy): domain Eukaryota; kingdom Metazoa; phylum Chordata; class Mammalia; order Chiroptera; family Phyllostomidae; genus Macrotus; species Macrotus californicus. Next base: position 127,280 of record VMDR010000887.1, on the reverse strand, counting down.
TCCGACTTCTCTCCTGGCAGCCTTCTCCTCCAGAGCTCAACGGCCATGCACATCACACTTTTAAACTATAATATTTCCCTGCCCATTGCCATTTCTTTTGTTCCTTAGTTTGGGGAAGGCTTAACAATCACTTCTTCCTAATTTCTCATTTTCCCACAGTCTGAAGTGTAAAGGAACATCGGCAAACACGTCCTGGTCCAAGTGGTGCCTTTGTTCAGAACAAACGGTGGCCGTAGATGGTGAGTTGAAATGTGCATGGCCTGTGCGTCCCTGGCTTCATCCTAATGGGAACTGACACCTGGAGAAGGGCAGGAAGCCTGGTTCCATACAAACCTGCCTCAGTGTAGCTGCGTTGTCTCCTGAGAACTAGGAAAACCAAGTATGTGAGTCTTCTCATGTCCATGAAAAGGAAGCCTCTGAAGACCAAGCGGTTTAATAAACTCAGTCCAAAAGTTTAAGAAACGTTTTAAGTTTTTGTGACAATGGAAGACATGGGACAAAACCGCGTAAAAATTAAATTTTCTATTTTGAAACTGTTGGGCACTCTTAGGTAATGGTGATGAGGTCAAAAGGCTGAAAGACTCAAGGTCAGATATAAACAGCAAGGCAAAGCAAACTGTCAGAAGCGGAACGGCTTCATTGCAGTGCCGGAGTTGGGGGACTTTCTCGTGGTTTCTGAACAAAGACCTCCAGGCCGTTTCCTCCTGCCATGCACGTGGTGGTCACACTCCGACCATCAAAATGTTCTTTCCAAATGACATCTTGTGTTTTAATTATTTTATACTTCTATTTGATGATAAATCTGGCATGCGGAGAGTGTATTTCCAATCAAATGACAGCGGTGTCACGGAAAGAAAGCTCAGGAGTGGTGAGGGTGCTGCTGAGTCTCTGCCCCTCTGTGGATGGTGGGAAGCGGGCGTCGCTGCTGCTGCTGCTGAATCTCACCACCTGAGTCAGGATGCCTCTCCACTTTCTCTAGAGCTAAGAGCTGATTCTAGAGTGCCTGCGGTTTATGGAGAGTTAGGAACTGTGTACGTAGCCTCGCGGCCCCTTAGATACACGTCGGTCTTCAGATTTACAGAGGATGGAGTGGAGACTCAGAGAAGGTAAAATAACTCACCTGGGATCACACGTCTAGCAAGTTCTTATTTAATAGTAAGTAAGAACTTACTATGTAGTGTTGCCTTTCAATGCCTTCTACTCATACCTTACCTGGGAGAAAGGTCTAAGAAAGAAATTTAACATTTTTCTTTAAAAAAAAAGAGCCTGGAGGGCAGTCGCAGGGCAGGAGTGTGTGGAAGCCCAGGCGGACAGAGGGCTGTGGGTCTTGTCACAGAGGGGCCTTTGAGATGCTGTACATCAGCGCTGTCCACTAGGGACACAGCATCAGCCACACTGGCAGTCTGAAATGTTCTTGTGGCCACATTTAAAAAAGTACAAAAAAAGGTAGTGAATTTAAATAATGTACTTAATTTAGTCTATCTAAAATATCCTTTCAACATGCGATTGAGGGAGAAATTACTGAGACATTTGACATCTATTTTTTCACTCAAAGTCTCCACCGTCCACTGAGTGTTTTATGGGTCCAGCACATCTGCGCTGGAACTGGCCTCATTTCCAGTGGGTAGCGGCCCCCGTACTGCACAGCCAGCTCTGATGATACAAAATGAAAACAGCGCTTGCCCGCGTCAGCGGTGTCTGCCAGCCTCCGGAGAGGTGGTTTCTATGCAGGCATCGGAATCATCCCGGGAGCTCTGCACCATGCAGAGGCCTACATTCTATCCTGAACCAATCTCATTAGAATTTCTGGTAATGACCTTCCCATGGGCCCAGGCAAAGAGGGACTTGAAAATTCCCATTTCTAGTCCAAGCCTCTTAGAGTAAAAAAATCATGAAGCTGTTTCAAATATGCCTCCTACCTGTCTCTTTCAGGAATCTGGGGGTGAGGATACATGGACGACTCTGGCTTTTAGGATCCTAGCCATTTCTTGCCACCAGGCATTTGAGCAGTAGCTTGGAAAATTGCTTTTCTGGGCTAGGGAAGTGGAGACAAGTGAGCCAGAGTGATCATCTCATAACTCACGTCACGCATCTCAATCTTCCTCTGAGCAGAAGCCACGCTCCTACCGTGACCCGCCAGCCCCAGGCAGTCTGGGCCCCTTCTCCCCGTTCCCAGCCCTGTTAGTTCCCACACCACATTTGCTCAGCTCTTTCCATTGCTGCCTATTCCACTCCTTCCTCAATGGCCTCCTTTTGTTCTCTGAGCACTGACATCGGACCAATTTCTAGCGGGGGCTCAGAGAGCAATACTTTTAAGATACTATGAGTGCTGGGAGCGGGTAGAAACGCTCCCTAGGGCAATGCCCGGCCGTTCAGCTGTCCTCCTACCCAGGCTCCCCACACCCCCTCCCCCGCTCTGGCACTAAGCAGCCACGGATTCAGGTCGCATTCTCTAACTAGAGCCTAGAACACAAATACCCTGGGAGCTCTAATCGTCTGCTCAGACAAGGGTAGGGTGGCAACGTTCTCATGTAAGTTCCGGTGCCTAACGAGGACCTATCTGTGCCGTAATACAGAGAATCCTCATGTAAGAACGGAACATCCCCGAGAAACTGATATGGTGTGCTACATGTGGGAAGCACATTTCCGTCCCTATCCTCACAGCCCTAGAGCAGGGGGTACTTTAAGGGACAGCGGCAGATACTGACTCAGCTTGACCATTAGGCATTGTTAGGCATCTCAACAAAGAACTTGGAGAAGGAGCCCCTTTAAAGCATAGAAGGCAATTAATAATCTCCATTAGGCACCTGATGATTTAAAACCCTTTTATAAGACACTCTAAGAGATATTTTAGTTCTTGGGTTTCTCACTGCCAAATGTATCACCTCAAACACAAATTGCAATGAAGCTCCCCATCCCTTCCCTGAGGTTTCAAAAGAAAACAAAACTGAACGAGGCTGTCACCTGCTGCCCCAAAGGTGGGTGCTCTGAGGAGCAGATGACAGCCCTGGTTGCTACAGGCCTGGCCTGGGTCCTGAGGTCAACTTGCTTGCAACCCAATCACCTTTGATGTTACCGGCTACCCTGACCTTATGCCCTTAACATGGGAGTCAAACATCTCGTTTTGGTTTGTCAGGTCGAGATTTGTGCAGGGAAAGGACACAGGCACTCAGGGTCCCTCAGCTCCAACTGGAAACACTACTCTGGCCTTTCCAGAGCTTCAGGGAGCACTCAAGTGACACCCACACAGGGGCAGGGGAAGAGCTGATCTCTGCTGTGCAGGATGCAGGGGAGCCCTCAAGACACGACTGACTGGTGGGAATCGTGGTTTGAAATGAGCTTTTCAGGTGAGGTGTTTATGCGGCTTTGCTAAAGCTCCTCCTCTTTCCATTAGTTTTGGTTTCAAAGGGCAGCTTATTCAACAATGCGACAACAGGGGCTGTGGGACAATGGGACTGTCAGAGGGCTCAAGCCCATCAGGATTGCTGAAATGCTTCCTTTTAATTTAACCTCTGTGTGTGTGTGTGTGTGTGTGTGTGTGTGTGTTTGTGAGATGTCTATGAGCAGAAAAACAACCTCTGCCCTGAATGAGATGTGTTCTGTGACTGGGGCAGCTGAGACGGTGCGAACTCCAATGCTTTGTTCTGTGTTCTGGCTGCCGTTTGGTTGTGAACAAAGTTAAAAAGAATGGACTGACATTTTGGCTTTGTTTCTGGGACTTAAAAGAGTTGTTCCAGAGAGAATTTTTCCTGTAGGGTGACATTTTTGGGGGGGAGTGTCTTGCTGCAGGCTTTCAAAAGGCTCTTTGTTTTTGTTTTAATACACAGTTTTTGGATTACATAATACATCAAAGGTCTTGCATTCCATTTTTTTCAATCCCTATGTGGGTAAATCATCTTAAATAATTAGGAAATAATTACAGGAAAACTGGGTTCTAAACCAAGACATTCTGATGAACTTCAAAATAAAACCCGACCCACGTTATTAAAAACATATGTTTTTGGTCAGGGACCCATATTTCCAGTGCTGGTGCAGGTGCATGCTATTTGAAGCAGATTTATGGTAAGCTCTTAGTGTATGAGAATAATTTTTCCTTTTGTGCATGTTTTATGATGCCCATTAATTCAGCAGCATATGTGCGAAATTTATAAATGAATACATAAATGGAGGTATATAAATTGGGACTCATACCCAACATTGTTCTTTCTATCAGGAACGTGCATTCACGGAATTAGGGACGCACAGTCTCCAGAGAGAGAGAGAGAGTCCCAGCTCTGGCGGGGGTGTCCCTTGGTTCTCTCCCTGAGCCTGGGCCCCGGGCAAACTGTCAGACCTGCCCGGAAGGACTCTGACGGGTCCCAGCTGCCGTGGCCGTCCCTGTCGTGTGCCTGAGAGAGACGCTCACTCAGCACCTGCGGAGGTTTGAGGGAGTGTCAGAGCTAAATCGTCTTTGCCCGCTCCCTTACTCAGCCACGTAGATGGATAACCTCGGGCAGACTACTCGATTTCTCTGTGCACCAGTTATCACGTTCATAAAATGGGCCCAGTAATACGTGAATTAATTATTAACCCCACCCTGCCTCCGCAGTCCATCTCTGCCCTGTCCTTGTGAACTCCTCCGTGCCTGTCCACGTCAGGAATCAGAAAAGTCTCATTCACGGCGGAATGGTTTCATCCGGGATTAAGACATGAGACGTTTGAATTACGCTTTAAAAATACCATTTCCCTTGCTAGGTCTTGTCATTCCCAAAAGATCTGGGGAACTTTGTTTACGTTTGCTCTTGGGGATTAGCAGTCAATCGATCCTGAAACTGGTCAGCTCGAGGGCAAGTCGATCATGCACGTGTGTGCTGACTCCCACCCACAAATGGCAGATCAGTAGGATGCACCTGGAAGATTGTGCGCTCTGAAGCCTGACAGGCCCCTTTTCTCTCCTGATGGTCTTTTTCTGAGGTTCGACCACAGGGGGAATACTAGCGATTTTTCAGAAAGGAGTTGTTCAGGACACCAAGAAAATAGAGAGATAAAAGTGGCCTTCAGGTACCTGAAACAATTTTATGAGAGTCTCAATTACATGATATATTAAATTCTGACTTGGGGGATTTAATGAGCATCATTGCTTTGGAGCTGTCCATCACCGTGAACTGCAGATGATAAAAAACAGCATCAAAGGAAGAGGCAGGAGAAGTCCTCGCGCTACTTCATTGCCCAAAGACACATACTGAACCCGGACCCATTGTATTACCGCGCGATGCTCCTCTCGTTTGGGAAGCTGGTTACGATTTAACGCTGCGGGAAGGGAAACCGAGAGGCCAACTAAGATGCCTGTGGAAATCACTTTCCCCACTTTCATTCTGTTTTTAAGTGGGTTGTTTTCTTTTTTTTTCCTATTTTTTTTCCCTAGGGGAAGGGAGCTGACATGAAAACTTTTCAGAGCTGAGACATTCAGTTGAAAAGGTGGTTCTAGAAAGTGCCCCGTCCTTGAAAATTTACCAAACATCCACGTCGCGCCAGGCACTATGCCGGGGACTGGGGATGCAGGGATGAACAGACGTCAGCCCTTGTCTTGAAGCAATTTATCGTGAGACACTGTGAGAGGTGCCCGCAGGGTGCAGAGAAGAGAAAGAGGAAGGAAAGCCACACCTGCTGCAGGGGCCCAGGCGAGGTAGTACCAGACCTCATATGGTGGGAGGGGTTGTCAGAGGCTCCCGCCAATCAGTGGGGTGTTTACTGAGTGCTGAGCACATGCTCAGTGAGTCTAAAAGATGGGGCCTCTGCCGTCCAGCATCCTACAGGATAACTGGGGATGTAAGACTGAAATGCAGAAGACAAGATAATACAAGATGAAGTGAGACAAGATTGTTAGCAAACGTCGGGTGCTTTTATACACAGCACCGATCACTCAAGTCTGGAGTCATCCTAAAAGGCATCTTGAAAGAGCTACATTGGGACAAAGCCTCTAGAGATGAGGTGACTCTTGCGAGGACAGAGGGAAATGGGAAGGGCCCTTCACATGGCCTGAGTGGGAATGAGAACCAGGGCTGGGGTTGGACAGTAGTGAACTTGGGAGAGCGAGAGGCCCACTGAGCTGCGTTGGAGTAAGTCTGAGATGAACAATGGGGAATAAGGGCGGGTCCACCCACGGGCCACAGAAGATCACTTGGCTGATAGCAGGGAGGCCGGGGAGGATACAGACCAGGTGAGAGGGGTCATGGGACAGCCACACCCCAGAGGGACAGCCAGCCCTTGAGGACGGACAGTGAGGTGGATGCGCCGGCACAGCAGGGGGAGCCTGAAGACCTGTGTTTGGGTCCAGGCTCTGCCACCAGCAGCCGCAGGAATCTGTTTTGAGGCCCCAGAATCCTCATCAGGGCTGCGCTACGCCTTTCATGGGCCCAGGACACGGGTCTTTCTGGGCCCTGTCCTGCCTGAAAAACCATGGAAAGTTCTGTTTTATGATTGTGTTGGTATGAAGACGGATGCACGAATGTTACATATTAAAGTAGTTTCTTTGACCTAAGAATTCATGTTTTTATGATTTTTAAAGAAATTAACACATTTCGTGGGTCCCTAACAGCACGCTGGGCACTGTGCCCACCCTAGCTAATGGCTGAGGTGGCCTGGTCCTCAGCTGTACCTTGGTGGGCAGAAGGGGTGGACTCTAACACCCACTGTCACTTCCTCTGAAAGTCTGAGACTGGGGGCCCAGCCCCTCAGTCTGCTCAGGCTGCTGCTGACCACATCTTAGTATTTGCTCTGAAAATAACAGTAGGGGAAAATATTTGCAGGAAAAGGAAAGATCAAGAATTATTTTGTAATTTTGGAATACTAGGTGAAAATCCTCTTGCCCCAAAACGTGTATTCATCAGAAGAAAAAAAAAGTATCTTTGTTTTTAAAAAAGGACTAAGTAGGTTTTTAAAGGAAATATGTATACAGCATAAAAAATTCTAAAAGCACCAAAAGATACAAACAATTTACAATCTCCTATGCTGCTTTTACAGGATAAAACACTGTATTCACAGGAAGGTACGAGGGGACAGAGGCCAGAACGGAACTGAAGGAGTTGCTGAACTTTGAGTAAAGTTAAGAAAACACGATTTCCCCGACTCCGCTCTCATTCTAATCCAGACTCCAAGTACCTGGCATCCAGTTTCCCTCATTTGTGGTTTGTCGTAATGGCTATTTCCATATTTCACTGAAGATAAATCTTTTTGTCCTTTATTTCCTTCTTTTGATATCAGTGGCATTGAAGGAAGGAATAAAAACGTCTTTATTCTGCTATAGTTCTACTTGCACTTTTCAGCAATCATTTTAACATGGTGTTTAAGCTTCTCATTTTCATAGATGTTATGGATGCAAGTATTTCTTTTTTCCCCATCTGCCCATATTTTATTTACTTATCTATGTATTTATTATTTATTTAGGGCTTTGTGCACCCCCGCCCCCCTTTTTTTAATTTTGGATCACAGCCGGCTTTCAGCACGGCCCGGTGTGAGTGTCAGGACCACCACGGTGAATGTCTATTGTTATCAGCATTGCTCTAAGGACAGACTTCCCGGGTGTCATTCCTGGGTGACGCAGAAAATGTACACGGGTCACGTTTTGACAGAACTCCCTGATGGACCCCCAAGAGTTCACTTTTGCACGGTCTCTGGTGGGCTTCGTCAGGGTCAGAATCCCCTTTCCTGTCCACTCGGGGACACCGGCAACCTGAACTCTTGAACCTGGAAGGTGACTTTGCTGCTACAAATGGGACCCCGTGCGGTGCGGGCTCTGGACGGCCCTGGAGGGGCCTTTCTCAGCGACACGTCCACACTGCCAGGCCTTTCCTCCGAATTCTTTGTTCTTCGGTAATCAAAGAGGTGAGAGCTAAATGATAAAGAATCATTTCTGGCTTGTTCACCACAGTGAAAAAGAAAGAGGAAGCGCTGCTGGCAGTGCTCTGAGAACCGGCTCCTCACGCAGGGCGGCTTGTGGGCCCTGCGTTTTGGGGAATCAGGTTGGCCCCACGCATGAAAAGCCATCAGTGCCCTTCCCCCCTAACTCACCCTCTCCACGTGTGGCAATCCAGACCCAGTAAATCACGTGAGATACTGAAACGCCGTTTACAAAAACATTCACGGCGCTATTACTTACAATGAAACATTGGAAACGATTTCAAGGGCAGGAATAGCAATTGCCACCTCCCTCTTGTGCAACACTTACGTTAAATACATTTTGGTAAATCCACTGGATGGAATATTAAGTAGTCTTTTTTAATGACGGGTATGAAGAGCAAGGGGTTTCAAGGAAAAATGTGCACGCTATAAATGCCAACACTGCGTACGGAATGACCCACGGTCATTATCATAGTACGCACTGATTTTAGAAACTCGGAATGTGTTTTCCTACAGGATAGTGTTCCAGCAAGAATCACGACTAAAGTTCACTGTTCGGTGATGTAACTGAGTTACGGCACTGTCACAAGTAGCTGGAATTCCGGGTCTGGGCAGCAGCAGGAGTGAGGGAGAGAGTTTCCTCTCTCGTTGCCGGCGCAGGGCGGGCGTCCGACAGATCACGGAAGAAGAGAGGAAGCTCTGACCGCCTCCCCTCCTGGGAGGCCCTTCCAGCCTCTTCGAAAAAGCCCCTCAACGGCCTGTCCTCATGGAACTCCCTGTAACCGCCTCCTCGCTGCCGGTCCACTGCCTCGCTCCCTCCTCTCTCACACGTGGCTCCGTGAGGACTCAGCCTCCATCATTCATTCCACATCCAGAGGTCACACCCTCCGCCCAGACCTGCTCCTCCTAACTCCAATGATGCCGGTAGAATACCAGGCCTCAGGAAAGCAAGCAGAGAAACATCCAGCTCAAAATCACTTTTGGGTCGAAAGGGGCTACTCTCTAAGGGCACTTCTTATTCTTCCACAGTTTCTTCCTTCTGAACCCACAGATACCCTACAAGGTTAATTTTAAAAAATGTCACGTATTCCCTCCAAGGTAATAGCAGTGAGAAACCCGCTAGTATGTGTGCACGGGTGTGTTTGTGAGAGTGTGTGGGTGTGTGCACACTGGGGTGAGGGGGGTCCAGAAATCAGAAGGGGAGAAACTGGGCAGAGCAGCTCTGCACTCATGCGGCTTGTTTTTATAAAAGGGGGCACCTACTGTGATGGGCTGGTTGTGTGTGTCCCCCCAAATTCACACGTTGGGATCCTGACCCACCGAGTGATGGTGTCAGAACAGGACTTTTGGGAGGTGACCAGGTGAGGATCTAATGTGTCTGTGGCCCAGAAGACAGCCCTCGCCAGACGATGCTGACGCCTGAGTCAGGGACTTGTAGCCTCCGGAACCAGGGGAAGGAAATGTCTGGTGTTTAGGGTCACCCAGCCTGTGACATTCTGTCACCACGGCTGGAACGGACTAAGTCACCTCCCTAGCATTCTTGGACACTGGCTGGCTACGTCCTTGCTGGTGAATTCTTTTATTCTTGTCTAGAGAATACATATTTTGTTTGTGCCGTAATTTTTGCTTTATCCCCTGGCCAGAGGACAGGAAGCGCATGCTGTGACCGGAGCACTGTCGTGTTGTGGGCGAGGAGGTGCTCAGGCGGCACCGGGGCCACGTGCTCCCAAAGACTGGGTTGTTCTCTGACAGGCACGCGGCAGCGTGAGCGGACAGCTGCAGCTGACCAAATGCGTCAGGTCATTTTTTGGGTAATTTCCATGCCCTGAGTGGGTTATTTGAATTTCAGTCATCAGAGGGACATTGCTCCCAGGGCTGTCTCCGGGCCAAAGCAGAGGTTCTGCGGTCCTTCAGCAGCCGCCAGCCAGTACTTCAAAGCATGAATCTCATCAGTCAGAAAACTCCTGGGGCATGGCCTGCATTCACCCTGCAGATCACTTCCTTTGTCAGGAAGCCTTCTAGAGTGTTCTCTCACGCCAGAAGAATTCATGTGGTCAGGCTCTGCATGTCTCCGGTTTCATTTGTCACATCACATATTTTCAGAGAAAGGTCGCGTTCTCCATTATTAACACAAAATCAAGGATATGGTGTGTGGGTGGTACCACAAATACAGAGAGGTATCTTGTTATCTGCGAGCCATAGGTGGAAAGGTCCAATTCCCCTCTGGCTCTGTGTTTCTGTGGGGTGTGTTTACTCAGCCCCACAGAGAGCGCCCCGGGAAGAAAGACGAAGGAAGAAGGGAAAACTGCTCAGAACTTTCGGGACTCAGGCCCTTGCTCAGCCACCATGGTGGGATGTGTGACGGAGGAAGAGAGACGGACAGGCAGGATGGACTGGCCGCTCCCCATGGAGTCGCGGACTTGCCGCTGTACACAGGACGGTGACCGGGGGAAGAGAGCCATGCAGATGAGATGAAGCAGAATAGTCAGAACAGTTCACAGGTTCATGAAAGAAAAACGTGCACAGAGCTTCCACTGAAATCATGAAGGTGGTCTGTGAGAAAAGACAGTGTAATTTTTGTAAACTTCACATTGTTTAGAGTGCTGATTATTTCAAGGCCTTCTGCAGTGTTGTGGGGACAGTCTCTGCTGGGTGGGACTATGACCACGTGTCATCCCTGCTCCCTAAGCATATCAGCGTCAGGGTCCACTAGGACCTCAGAAAGGAAAGAGGAGAGTATGGCGTTGATGAGCTTTGGGTGAAGTGCCTTGATGTGCTGCCTCGGAGCCGGGAATTCTGAAGGGGCATTTCCAGGCTCAGGGATTTGAACCTGGAGCCAGGCATCCACTATTTCTGCCTGAAGACACTTCCCGTCTTGAATGGCGACGAAGGTGCAGGGTTAAGAGAAACTCTCCAGTTGTCAGAAACATCCGAATTGGGGGCGAGCTGCCTGCTGTGCTCCCGAGTCCTCCATCAGGCACAGCCCGGCTCCCGGGCTGTGAAAGGAACGCCACGCTGCGGTGGGTGTGACGGAGAAAACACCAGGCTTGGAAGCGGGGGCCCAGGCTTCCAACTGCAATCTGTCACTTCCCGCTCATGTGACTTCAGATAACAAACTTAACCTCCAGACGTCTCTGTTTCTTCATTTTCAACCTGGAGTACTAATACCTGCATCTCAAAACTGCTGTGATGAATAAATGAGGTAAGACATTGTCCTGGTGTAAAAGGAATTGTTCAGTAAAACGTCAGCCGAGTACAATGGACTCTCATTTCAACCATGAGATACTCTCATTTTCAGACAAAAGAGCTTCACGAACTCTTGATTTAAGAGTAACTGAAGAATTGGTGAAATAAGCGACCCAAAGACATTTGAATGTTGGGGCAAAGCTGAAAGTCTGAACAATGACAAATTCATTATAGTTACAGACATAAAACTGCGTGAAACAGTCCTCGATATTTTTAAAGAGGTTATGAAGTGTTGTAATTACCACACGTAGCTTAGGATTCTGTAGGACACTGTACAAAGTCACATTTTCCTTCACTTAGGAGAGGGGGCCTATAAACATGCTGGGAATTTATAACTCAGCCCGCTGTTTTAATTTGATTTATAGGACTGAATTTATATTTTTAACTGAATTTACAAGATTCCTTTAGAAGAGATATTTATTAAAGAATTTTAAAAGGCAACAGGCTAACATAGACCCACTTAAAGGGAATTTAAATTAGACTAATACAATAGTCAAGTTTTAGGAAGCATTTTACTTATAACCTCATTAACCTCTGACTGTGATAACTAAGGAGTGACTAGCAATGGGCTTGTGCAGGTGTTCGGGTTACGTTCCGGTTACCATGAGAAATAACCTGAGCTCTTCAGTCTGACTCATTTCCCTAGGGGGCAGGCGGGGCAGAGGGTCTGTTCATCACTTGGGATAAGGGGAAAATTACAGATGAGGCTTCTAGAATAGGGAAGTCACCACTTCTTGAAACTCTGGAAGTATTCAAGGAACCACTATGATTTCCTGAAGATTTCAATATTAATACTGCAAGGATGCTTCGGAAGCCGTCCTGGTTTGATCTCAAGGGTGTGTTGGAGTGCCGGCCCAACTAGGATCGCAGCAGCTGGCCGTGACACAGTGTAGTTCTGGGGTCTACAGTCTGGCTGAACTTGGAACCTCCCAGACAACGCACGTCACTGCTACACAGAGACACGGGCAGGCGCTCAGGTCGACAGGGGGCAGACACAGCTCTCTGCCATCCGCCATCAGTTACTGCAACGTTGCCAATGTGGACACAGGTTCCGAGCGGGGTTCCTGGTGGCTTTTGAATGGTCTCTCACTAACGAGACCCTCCACTCCGGGTCACGTGACTGAGTGATGCATGACCTTCCTGATAACTTGAGTTTGCATAATATTAATGCTTTTCAAAGCACTTTTCCATAAATCAGTTCATTTGATCCTCACCATCCTGTGCATGACAACACGTTTTATCCAATAAAGTAATTTACCATTGATAAAGAAACTGAGTGCCATGAGACTGGTAGGAGTATTCGACTTTGTTTCAGTCATGTTGAAACTGGAATTCAAGGTATTCCTGCTCCGCTGTTCTGAGTTATATTAGCTTTTCTTCTTTAACTGGGAAAAACTTTAAAAAGCATAGATTTCTTCTTAGAAAACCCGAAGTCAGCTGAGAAGAGAGCTGGCTGTGTTGCTGGTCACAGGGATAGGGTGGGAAGGACTGAAAAGAGGGGTTCGGTGTCGCGAAGGTGGCCGAGGGAGTGACTCACACGGGGGCTCGAGCTGGTGACCTTCCTTTGAGGCTTGTGAGACCCGCCGTTTTGGGGGACGAAGGGGAAGCAGTGCTCGCTGCTGCGGGGTAAGTGGTGAGTCATCGTAAAAGCCTCAAGGAAGCAGGCTTGTGCTTGGCCACTCTGAACTTGGGAGTGTTAACACAGAACCTGGTGATGACAATGTTAACCAAGAGTTCATAGGAGACCTCCTCTAACCAAAAGCGGGAGGAACTGCTATTTACCTATTAATATGTTGGCCTGTCTTTGAAGGGGGATCTTTAAAGTAGAAAACACAGAGAGCAGATGTACCATAAGACATATAGAAAATTCTCAGGAAGTGAGGGTTAAGGAAAAAGCTGGGAAGATAATAAAATTTTGGCAAACGAACAAAACCCCTCCTCATTCTCTTTTTAAAGACACTTGTTTTAGAGCAGTTTTAGGTTCACAGCAAAATTGAGCAGAAGGTACAGAGATTCCCCACAGACCCCCTGCCGCCCACATGCACAGCCTCCCTCATGGTCAACATTCCTCACTAGAGCGGTACATTTGTCACAACCTATGAACCTACAGTGACACGTCACCATCACCCAAAGCCCCTCGTTTACAGGAGGGTTCACTCTTGGGGCTGTGCAGTCTGTGGGTTTGGGTAGATGTATGATGACACGTGTCCATCACTACAGCATCATACAGAGCATTTCCACCGCCCTAAAAATCCTCTGTACTCCCCCTACCTGTCCCCCTTCCCCTCTCCCTAGCCCCTGGCAACCACTGATTTTTATTTTCACTGTTTCGCAGTTTTGCCTTTTGTAAAACGTCGTATAGTTGCAATCACACAGTGTGTAGCCTTTTGAGATTAGCTTCTTCCCCTTAATAATACGCATCGAAGTTTCCTCTATGTCTTCTCATGTCTTGATACCTTGTTTATTTTTAACATTGAATAATAGTCCACTGCCTGGTTATATACCAGTTTATTTATCCATTCAACTATGGAAGGACATCTTGGTTGCTTCCACGATTTGGCAATTATGAATAAAGCTGCTGAAGACACCCGTGTGTAGATTTTTGTGTGGACATAAGCTTTTGACTCCTTTGGGTAAATAACAGGGAGCATGATGCTGGATTGTATGGTGAGAGAACGTTTAGTTTTCTAAGAAATCCCCAAACTGTCTTCCACAGGGGCTGTGCCATTTCGCGTTCCCACCAGGAATAAATGAGGAGAATCCCTGTTGCCCCACGTCCTCGTCAGCATTGGGTGGTGTCAGTGTTCCACGTGGGGGCCATTCTAACAGGTGTGTGGTGATGTCTCACTGTTGCTTTAATTTGCATTTCCCCATTCCCACGTGCTGTGGAGCATCTTCTCATATGCTTATTTGCCATCTGTACGTCTTCTTTGGTGAGGTGTCAGTTAAGGTCTTTGGCTCATTTTCACATTTCCCTAATTTTTTCACATTAGAAACTAAAGAGAGAAAACCTTCTTTCTTTAAACTGATCTAATCCTAAAATATTTTGTCCACTACAAATTCCCCAAAGTAATCTAATTTTGCCACTTAAAAAGCAATCCAATATTTCTTGTAAAGATCAATTGTACTATTTTGGGGACAATTTTCTAAAATTGGGATGTTCTTAAACATCTCGTCTTTCAATTTTAATTATATATTTTTAAGTGGTTTTTATTTTTGTCATGCGTGAGTTTCAGAGGGCTTCCTGGATTTTCAGACTTGAGATTCACTGATGACAAATGCTTTTCAAACTCCTGCTCCTAGGACTAGATGTGACCCACTGCTGTCAATCAGGCCACCCTTGGGGAGGGCTTTAAAAGCAGCTGCACCTTCAGAGGGACTGGGTCACATCCGGGTTTCACTCAGCACGTTCTGTCTCGCGCGCCCTCTGTATCTGCGTCCACACCTCTGCTTTATTCCGAACCTTGTCTCACCTGTGCTGGTCTTCCTCGCGGTCAACCTACTCCTTCCCTTGTAGCAGGCTTCCAGGAGATGTGCCCTTATTTCACGAGAATCAGGGACAGTGGGTATGAGTGAGTTAAATTATTAATTATCAGGCCGCTTGATCTTACTTCATTCACACAGAATACAGATTTGTTAAAACCTACTGCCAATAATTCAATGCAATTGAGAATCGTTGCCTTACAGAACTGGAATAGATTAGAAGCCGTGTTAATATTTAGAGAACTCATCACTTGGAAGAGTCAGGTGGAGAACACCTGTAGGCTGAGCTAAACATTTCACTATATCATGCACCCAGGCCTCATGGGAACCCAGAGATAACATATACAAAATGCCAAGCAAGGGATGGTGTAGAGAGAGCTAAGTAGGCCCTAATCATTTCCACTTCCTTGGGGTTTGGTTTTCACCAGAGAAAAAAAAGTTAAATGCCCATTTATCTAAATAAACCGCTATTACAATCAGCTACCAGTTGAGAGAAGTAAAAACATGTGAATGAGTTCAAAGCCAGGCTGATTAAATAAAAAGATTTGAGAGGTCAGCTCAAAATCTGGCAGGCTTAGTCGTTTAGGAAATGAAGTTCCTCAGGCCAGGGGTGCCCAGAACGGGTCTGGTTGCCGAGACCAGAGCTGCCTGTTGGCAAGGAGCACAGAGAAAGGTGGATGAGGAACCTGCTGGTCAGGGGCAGGTCCTTACGAGCTGTGGACATGAGGAAGTGCCCAGGGGCACGGTGGAGGTTGGTGAGTGGACCTGCTCAGAGGGAGGCTGAAAACACGGCTAATTTAAAATCGAAATCCTCCGGACGATTTATTAGACTGAGTCCTCTTAGGTTCGTGAAAGAAAGGAAATGCAGTTTCAGCTGAAATCATGGAGCTAATATGCAGGAAATGACAGAGTGCTAGTTTTGTAAACTTTACATTATTCAGTTTTCATTATCGCTGAAGCACGGGGAACAAGAATATTTAACACCACACGTAAATAAAACACACACACAAAATCAACTGTATCCAAGAGGGTCCAAAACTTGGTGGGCATTAGAAAAATGGCACAAACTTTAAAAAAAACCGTTATTTACTCTACCTCCAGTGCAAATTCATAAACTGTCCTCTTTAATGGTTGGTGCCTCACAAAGGACTTGCTTTTACCCACTGAATTTTTAAATCCCTTTCTCTAGGAAATTGACAGACTGGATTTTTCATTTCCAAAACAAAAATTTTTTTTTTACCATCACCAAATTTTATAATGACGTCACCTAACCTGCCAGCCGTCTCTGCATTTGGACTCTTTGGAATCAAGTCAAAAGTATTCTCTTTCATCCATACGTGTTCATGGACTTACACATACGTATTTTCTTGCTTTTCTTTTTTAAAGCTTTTAATCAATTATCTTCATATATTTTCATGATATTTTTCAGTGGTACCCTACGGTCTGAAGATTCAAGACACATATGGAAAGAGAGGGAATACTGTCCCTTCTTGAGGAGGAAAAGGAGAAAGAATTCTACTCTTGTTCCTTCGGGCCCCCATCCAAACCCCAAAGCCTCCTGTTTCAGCTGGAAATGAAAAGCGGCCCGTGAAAGGCACCTCTCCCGGCGGGTGCGAAACCCTCCTCCAGCCGGGATTGAGCCCGGGCATTGAGACCTGCAGAGGAAACGGTCAGTGCTGCCCGCAGCTGACCGAGTTTCATGCAGGGATGAGAGTCGAAGATGCAGACATCCACCATGTCATCTTTTCCCCCCTTGGTTGTTTACAATATTTTTTATTTATTCATTTTCCCTAAAAGGTTTCACACCTTAGAAGGGTACACTCTGCCCTCTGGGTGGTGCCCAGAGCCACGGAGGAGAAACCTGCCAAGCTCTCTGGACAAGCTCACCTCCCAGCCTGCTATGAAACACTCCTCTGGGTGGCAAGGTGGGAAATCCCCTTCCTTGGAGGTTTTCCACCTTGGACTTGAGTCTGAGGTCTCCTTCTGGCAAAACAGAGCCCTGAAGTCGTTCAGTATTTTCCTGTCTCCTGATGGGCTTGGTCTTAGAAAGGGACATCGAAGATGTGAAGGTGACTCCCGCTGGCCCTCGCCAGGGATGGCTGCTTCGCACCGGGAAGTGCACTAGTGGGCAGTACTGGGGTACGGTGACTATAGTCTCTGACTCCGGCTTCGAGAGACTCTGTGTGTTCTGCAGTCCATCAGGGTTTAGGTGATGGAGACCGTCTTCCCCTTCGGAATACTATGCCTGTGACTGTGTTTCTGCAGATGGGCGTTTTGCAATATTGCCTTTGCTCCAGAAGCAGCCAAGTGGCGATCCAGTCCTCCGCGGTGACTGCGGTGATGCCAGTCAGGCCTCTGGCATTTAAAGCTTCTAGGGAAGGAGTGCCCTGATTTACTCACTTGTCTGTGGAATCTTATGAACAAAGAAAACTGACAAACAACATAGAAACAGAGGCAGGGACACATGGGACAGCCGTGGAATGAAGGAGGAGGGATTCTGTGTTTCTAAAGGGGAGGCCCATGGAGTTAAGGAACTTTCTTGAGGTTACAGAACCCACCAGTGAGGAAGCTGGATTCAAACCCATATGTGATTCTGTTATCCATTTTCTTTGGTTTTTTTTTAAAGATTTTATATATTTATTTTTAGAGAGAGGGGAAGGGAGGGAGAAAGAGAGGGAGAGAAACATTGATGTGAGAGAGAAACATAGATCAGTTGGTTCTCGTATACACCCTGACTGGGGACTGAACCTGTAACCTGGGTATGTGCCTTGATGGGGAATTGAACCAGCGACCTTTTGGTTCGCAGGACAATGCCCAACCCACTGAGCCACACCAGTCAGGGTGCCATCATCCATTTTCTATGCAGGGGTTTCAGTCGCCCATACACAGTTTCTTCTAGCACATCAATGGCACAGGTCACACAATGTTTAGCCCAAGTTGTGATTCTCGGAGGGAGAGCAAGAGACGTAGTGGGACCCCGCGAGGGTGGTGGGTGCTGTGAGACCAGAAATGATGGGAACGTGCGGTTAGTGCGCCCCGTCCGTCTGTCACTCCTACTGTGCAGTCCCGTGACCTCGGCCCTTCTAATTTTGGCCTTTATATGAGTGACAAACAGACGCATGGGAGGAAAACAGAACTCCCTGGACTCAGAAAATGGTGTCAGGGTATTTAAAGACATGTATTTTTCAACTGCAATTCTGGTTTGGCAGATGAACGTGAAGAATGTGAAGACAAGCGAGCTGGAAGATATTTTTGTGCCTCTTGACGATAAGTTCCTGTGAAACTTGGCTCAGGGACGGGGCCAACATGAGGGACTGGCTTCCGCAGCCTGGATGGCAGCTGACGCTCACCCACTGCGTTCATGGCCTCTAGAGCTTCCTGAGTTTGAACACAGAAACAATTGGAAGTTTTTAGAAATTTCAACATAGCCCAACTCAGCTACTCATTGAAGGCTTGCAGGCACACTAGGTGTTCACTGAATGTTTGTTAAATAAATAAGGCAATAAAGGAATACAGCTCACACCTAAATGTGGCAGAGAGAAAGAGGGGGGCAGGGTAAAGGAAGGGGCAGGGAAGGGGGAGGGAAGAAGGGGGAGAGAGAGACACAGCGAGCACAGCAGGAGGGTAAGTAGTATGGGTCATAAGCCCCCATTCCCCTGGACGACCAACGCACCCAGGGGAGAAAGGAGAGACCGGGTGATATGTCCCCTCAGGCTATGTTGGGTCCCATGCTTGTCCCAGTGTGAGCCTCTCCTGTGGCTGAGTGTGTTACAAGGGTCTCAAGCTTTTTATCTGCATACAGCTTGGTTCCAGCAAGGCAACTCTCCTTCCAGTACCCCTGTGAAGGGCGACTGCTCCAGAGGCTTGTGGACAACCGGGCTCTTGAATGTCCTGAGACATGGATATTTCAGGGGTGATTTAATTACATGCCCCTCCCACCCGAGAGGTGACTCCATTCCGGACAGGACTAGATGGCTTAATGATTTCTGGGTAATAATTAGATATTTTCTGACCAGAGAGAGTTGACCCTTCAAACACTTGACTCTCAGTGCTGTTCTTCCCCAAAAGAGGCAAAAATGAGGAAGTTAGAGGTGATACATTAATGAGAAGAGATTAGAAAATGCAGCAAAAAGCCCTAGCTGGTGTGGCTCAGTGGACTGAGTGCTGGACTGCAAAGCCAAAGGTCACTGGTTCGATTCCCAGTCAGGGCACGTGCTTGGGTTGCGGGCCAGGTCCCCAGTAGGGGGCACTCGAGGGGCAATCACACATTGATGTTTCCCTCTCGCTCTCTCCTTTCCCCTCTCTCAAAAATTAAATAAATAAAATCTTTAAAAAAATGTAGCAAAAAAAGAAATTAAAAAATACTGGTGTTTTCCACCTTCCTCTAAAAGTAACAACAGTCGATATTTTGGTGTATTTTCTCATAATTCGCTGTGTGTGTGATTGATTGTGTAGAAACAAGTCAGGTTGTGTGTGGTGGCAGGACCTGCCTTACTCACTTGGCAAAGAGCTCCTTCGTTGGGGGGGATGACTGTGGCAGTTCTTTCTAGAAGCCGAGCTGCCTGCTGCAGCCCCGCTGTGAGGGTGTGCTCGCAGAAACCCCAAACACCAGGACGCCTGGGAGGTGAGGCCCAGAAGGGAAGGAAGATCCCGTCTATGAGTGAGCTTGCCTCACTGCCGAGGACACTGTCCCAGAAGGCTGCGCCACTCTGCTCAGTCCCTAGCACTGTCCTTCTCCCCAAGTCAAGAGGGGAGATTCGGAAGGAGTCCTTTCCAAATGCGTTTTGCAGTTTTTGATTTTATTTATTTTCTTTCGGTACAAGCCACTAACTGAGTCCGATGTGAACTCACCCTGCTAAACAGACATTCAGAGGACATCCAGGTGCCTTTTGGGTATGCCCTGTGAGATGAGGCCAAAGGAGACCCGCGGGCCCCCTTCCACTTCATGCCTTTCCATGTGGGAACATTGCCTATTAGCCCCCAGAGGTTTTGCACGAGCCACGTGTTTAACCCAACTCTCTAAAAATAAGGGGCTCGTGATTTCCTTTAAATGGGCACTTACGCAGGGAAATCTCTCAGGCATTAGCGCCTACTTGATTGCATCCAGATATCACTTTGGCAAGGGAACGACGGCACTAAATTAGCATCAAGCACAATGAACGGTAATTGCAAGACTGTCATTTCGACAAGAGCCGAATTAATGTGTTCTGCAAACCCACCCCACCGTGTGCCACGGGAAAACCACGGAACCATGTTGTTCCCAGCAGCAACACGCACTGCAATCACACCATTCACGTGCGACGGCGTTCCTCGGACCCGAGTTCCTTCCCACCTCCGCTCTGGTCTCGCGCTCGCTCCTCGGGCTCTGTCTGAGCTAATCTGTATGCCCGTTGGACCGTGCTGCTGGCCAGGAGCCCGCGTGTACACAGCATGTATGTAATAATCCCTCCTTCCGTGTGGTACCTTGTGTGAATACTGCCAGCGAAACGACCCTCTACCTATCTCCGAGAGTATGAACAGGCTGCTCCCATAAAGCGTCTTAGGAAGAGATGCACCAACCACGGAGTGGAAACGTCGCCCAAATGCTGTACATTCATTTAGAAAGAGAAGAGGGATCCATGCGCATTCTGACTGCAGCGCAGGACAGGTGATGGCCTTCTCCCTCCAGCACCCCCCCACCCCATCTACCTATGGGAAGTGAAGCCATGGAGCAGCCCAGGGAATCACAGGGGACATGACACGCCTAGGCACTGGGCCCTTGTAGTCTGGTGGCTGGCCCGCAGAATTCATTGGGGATTAACCCTTTCTGTATGAGTGTTCTTTCCGCCTGGACACTCCCACTGTACGAGGTGAGCCATTGTGAGCCATTGTATGGGCGCCGGATATATCCGGCACTCGTCCACACAGGTCATCAGATGGGCGCCAGATATATCCGGTGCTCATACCGAAAGGGTTAAAGAATCACTGGAGACTGAGTAACAACAGCAGTAGCCGATGCTGTGAGCTGACCGACGAGATGGGGCATCTCAGTGTTCCTGCAGGAGAGCTGGGGCTGAGGACCGCACACGATGCCTCCTGTGAGAGTCACGGTGACGACCGTGGCAGTCACTGGGCAAGAGGCTTTCTTGGGAGTCCAGCTAGAACCCAGTGTCTCAGCAGCCGGGGGCAAGGCTGCAGTGGGTGTCAAGACCCTGGGCTGTGTTCACTGACTTCCTGTAGTGACCCATCTGTCCACTGGGCTGACCCCTCTCAGTGCGAGGCCCAGGCCTGAGTCCCCTTTTGGAAGGTGTGACACAGCCATTTGCTTGGTCACGTTGTAGTCGGTGCCCCGTGTGCTGCAGTTTAGGATTTGCTTCTCTCATCCCATCTTATTACACAACAGACTACCGACCCATGGAGACTCCCTCCCTAAGGGGGAGAAGTATTCTGAACAACTTCCCGTGAGAACGCAGGCACGCTGGTGAGCAGCTGAAAACTCATTATGAAGACAACTTAGGCTTAGAAAGACGTGTGCGAACGACGGCACACGGCTCGGCCTTACCTTTGTTGCAGAAGGTGCCGTCGTACGCTGTGTGCGAGCAGTCGCAGGAGTAGCCGTGGTACTTCTCTACGCACTGGCCTCCGTTCTCGCAGTTGGTCCCGTAGCTAGTGCAGTGGCCCGAGCACCCGGACTTGAACCCGGAAGTGACCTTCGCTCTTTCCTCCAGGTCCAGCGTGGCCCCGTTCATCCTCAGGGAGCGGATGCAGCCCAGGAAGCCCTGCTGGCCTCCGGCACCACCTGGGGACGACAGAACGCACGCAGCTTAGACAGAAGGACCTCGGCTATGCCTCGAACAAGAACAGGAGGAGGTGAGACGGCCACGTGTAGTTGGTGTTCTGACTTTCAACTTGGTCTTGCTTAACAGAGAAACTGGATGCTCCGCCCCCTTAGGCTATAACGCCTGATTAAAAGAGCCTGTCTTCTGAGATGCATAAATTGGCTTGGAGACACACAAAAATTACACAAGCTGATTTGAAAGTCTCATCTAGTTTCCCACAGAAAGGAAGTTTATAGACATCTCTAGGTCCCTTGCTCTTCCATCCCGTGGCACTCAGTTCCATACCATTACCGACTGAAAGAAATACAAAAAGGCAGAGAGGCGTGACTGTACTAATGTAATAACAAGGCAATAGTTGGAAAGGGCTAAACCCACTTGAAACGTGACCCTAAGTCCTGGTTCTTATCTCGTGAAATGCTCTGGAGTTCTCGGTAAGGGCTTCCCGGGGCTTTTTGGAGGTGGCTGGAAGCTGGAATGAGTAATTTTTCACAGAAGCCAGCCACAGCACACTTATTACCAGGTCAGGCTAGATTTCACTGCTTTTGTCTAAATGCCACCACAAGACACACAGCACAAAGAGCAAGTTCCACGCGATTTTCTAAGTTACAGAGTTGGATAAAGGTTCATGACCACGGACCTATTAAAATATCCCTGATCAATCTCACAGAAGGATTCACTGGAGCGTTACAGCCACGCAGATTTAATTGCGTCTGTAATTACCTTCGTGCTGTGTGTGTGTGTGTGTGTTTAAAGCAGTTGGTACAAAAGGAAGAACTCAAGTTTATATACACATGTCTGTGCCTGTATTTCACAGTAACTACTATTCTGAAAGTTAAAGTGGATAGTAGTTCATATTATAAAAGAAAATATGATGGGGTTTTAGAAAAAAAGATACTGTTAATAAAATGAAAGTTACTCTTTTAGTGAAGGCTAAGTACTAGGTGCTCTACCCTATGTCTTATATATATTAATCGCCCGATTCTCACAGCAACCCGGCAAGGTAGGTGGGCATCGTTATCACTGTAGCCACTGTACAGACGGGGAAACTGAGGCTTAGCGAGCCTCGGACGTTCACTCGAGGACTCAGAGCTCCCAAGTGGCACCACTGCGTCAGACCTGCCTCAGTCTCTGGTCTACGGTCTTACACTGGGCTCTGTGTTGACCACCTGATGCAGAAGCGCGTCAGGGTCAGGGCCCCAGAGAGGTCCGTGTTTGGGATGTCTTAAAAAAGGAGTGGGCAGGAGGACCGTGAGAGTTAGGGCGAGGCTGGTCATCTGGGGACTGATTCGTATCACTTCTTCTATCGTGTCGAATAAAGTACAATGTAGCGGACTCATCGGACGGGGCTGGCGGATCAAAGGCTGTAATGGCAGAGATGGGTTAGCATTTGCTGGACCTGCACATCCTGGGCCCTGAAATGGAAAGGAAACACTCTGTCACCTTTATAAGCCCGAGGCTTGCACTTCTGTCATTGGGCAGAAGAAAGATTTGAATAGTAAGTCTCCAGGGATTATTATTTTTTTAAATAAAAATGTTTGAAAGAGGATTAACTGAAGAGAGTCCAATGCCCTTTCTGATCAAAGCCATGGGATAGTAGATGGCAACGAAGTTTCTAGAAACCACCACTTTGATGGGTTTCCCATTTTGCGACCGGCTTGTCAGCTCAGCCTCGCACCTTTGTGCTGAAGGGAATTTGGGCCTGGGCCACGGTTTGGAAGAGTTTCAAGCCATTGGTCATCTTTTATGTGTTAAAATTTTAATTTGGCTTCTATCATTGTAGCAATTGTGGTTTTGCTTTTGCAATAAGGGCTTGCCGAGGGCTTTTTGTCCAGTAAATGCCTCGCCATTTAAAGTTTCATTGTTAGTCAGTTAAGACCACTCCTAGCAAAATATGCTAAGATTTAAAAATCATCGTTTTTAGACAACTCCCTCTCGTCCCCCTTATCACTAACGTAACAGTTTCCACTGTGGAAACCGTCAATATTCTGATAAAGAGAGGGTCTGCAGTGCTGCTCAGACAGAACGGTACTCTGTCACTCTCAGGGAAGACCCCTTCCTACGTTTACCTACGGGAACGCACGTGTAAAAACAAACCAAAGGGAGAGACGGGATCCCGATAGACACCGTTCTGAAATTTGCTTCTTTGCACTTAATATATCACATCACACTTTCTAAGCAAGCAATGCACAACTAGAGCCTCGTTGAAATCTGCACAGCAGCTCACTCGGTGAATGCACATAAACTTAGTTTTTGCCCTTCCACAATATGGGACTTTAAAGCTTATTCCAATTTCCATTTTATATGATATTGTAAAAAAAATATCCCTGGAAAAACCTTTGCGCGCTGTCCAGTTTTTATTTAGGAATAATTCTTACAAGTGTAATTGCTGGGTACAAAGGCATATACATTTCAAAGGCATTTCAAGTATATTTTTCTCTAAGAAGAATTTATCGATTTGTATTTCACCAGTACCAAGTCTAATTAATACCAGGCATGAGCCTTTTGACTTTATAGGCCATGGGGAAAAAAGAACTCATTGGGTAAATTTGTATTGCTCTAAATACTGTGATTTGAATGATTTTTACATTTTACCAATTCTTGTATTTTGGTCTTTCACATATATTTCTTTTTTTGGGGAAATAAAATATGTCATATTTCTTATTCATTTATAACAATATTTTGGGCTTTAACTCTTGGTTCTAAATCTGACAACTATGTTCTTCCAGTTTGTGTCTGTTAATTTGTATATAACGTTTCTTTTTCCCTATGAAAGTTTTGAATGTTTCTGTGGTCATATCCGTCCATTTTAGGTGCATGATTTTTGCTTTTGGCATTAGATTTACGCGGAAATTCTCTAATCTAAAATAATATAATTATTCAGCTACATTTTCTTCCAGCACTTTTCTAATTTTACTTCTCCTAACACCCCTCTCTTTTAACCTATCTGGAATGTGTTTCATTTGGAAATAATTCACATTCAATGGGTCTCAGCAATAATTGGGAGTCTGAAGAAGAGACTGTTAAAAGACCCCAAAGTAAATGTTAATATGGCAAAAAAAAAACAAAAAAACAATCTGAGATTTAGAAAGGGCCCACTGGCCGAGCAACTGAATCTCGCTTGGATCACATTTGTGTCCTTACCTAGTCAGACGTTCAGACACGTGCCTGGACGCTTGTACATGCACGCGAGCCTCACTCCAGGCAGGGCTGGAGGGGCAGGTGTCGGTTTCCCTGCCTCTCTGCCTGCGATTCTTTCTGCAGCTCCCTGAGGCTCTGCCCTCACCAGTCTCTCTCCCTGCCTTGGTGTTTACGTATCCCTCCCTGTCAGGACCACAGGCGGGTTGGGGCCAGCTGTGTGGCTTTCATCAAACCTCTCAGTCCCTCCCAGTGTCCATATTTCCTGTCGGTACAGGAGGAGGCTCAACCAGGTGACGTCTGACCCCGCCCAGCTCTGAGTGACTCTGGTCGGAGATGTGCAAGCTCCTCTCCTCCGCTTATGTGTCGCCATCTCTATTTCAGGAAATTACTCTCAGTTTCCCTCAGTTTCCCTCTCTCTTCCTTTTCCTGCATTGCATTGCTGCCTGACTTATCCCCCCCTCCTTCTCTTACTTGGCCGTAACATATGAGACTGTTCTAACTTGTATTTCTTGCCTTCTTTAACTAAAGTGTTGTGCTCTCTCTTCTTAATTCACAGAGCAGATAAGTGGGATGCCATTTCTCTCTCTCGAAAGAAAAACTGAATAAATTATGCTCCTTTCTTACTTAGATAGCCCCTGATTTATTAAATTGGTCAGTGAGCTGAAAAGCACTTTTACTGATCTAGTCAATATGAAGAAAAATTTTTTGTCCTGAAAATGGTGGTTACATATTATGCAAAAGATGTTAATGCACTAGAACCAGGGATAATTATTCGAGCTCAACTCATGTGCTCTATAGAAATCTTTCTTGATGACACACGTCATAAGTTTAAATTGTAGATCTGCCAGCAAAAATGCTGCCTAACCTTTGGTAATTAGAAAACCAACATACGGCCATCAGAGAGAGCCCCAGGCAGGCAGGGGCTGCGTGCACATTCGTCAGCCCTGCGGTAATTATCTAAGATGAGATGTGGGTTTAATCTGTAAATCATTTTTCACGGGAAACGCTATTCAAGTATTGCAATTAAGATTAATTACGAAAGTTCCGTAACTGCTCATAATGAATAATACGCCGTCACATGCACAGAGGAAGGAGGCGACCCAACCTGGTGGTACCTTAAACAGAAAGAGGGAAAGCCACAATCCAGAGAAATTGTAAGACACACTGTTCTCAAAGTCAGAGTCTAGTGGTTTCCTAAGCGGAGCTGGGCTCCAGAGCGCCCCCCACCCCCGCCCCGTGGCCACTCGTCATAGGCAAGATCCACACACACCGAAGCTCACACACGTGGAATCTCATGGAGCCCTTCAATAAATATTTATTTTGTGCCTACTAGGAGCCAGGCCTTGCTGTCTAGGAATCTGGAAGGAGCTATGAAACAAAACGCATGACGTCTTTGCTCTTGTAGAGCTTCTATTCTTGCAGAGGGAGAAGGAAATTTAACAACAAACTCCACAAGTCAGTCACATCTGTTGGGTGTCAGGTGACAACCAACCAGCAAGGGAGGAGGGGGGAGTCAGGCAGAGTTCCGTGGGACTGGGGGTCGGGGTGGGGGAGGTTAGGATTTTGACAGACTCCACTGAGAGAGGGGCAGAGTGTCCACCAGCACGTCCCTGGGAAGAAGGCTCCAGGGTGAAGAGGGAAGGGGCACTACTCTGCAGGTGGAGAGGGGACAGAGGGGAGAGATGGGGCGCAGAAAGGCCAGGCCGCCCATCAGTTCACGTGTGTTGGGTGCTGGGAAGGGTGCTTCAGAGCGAGTTAAATGTGGCTGAGGTGAGTGCCCACAAGCCTGTGCTAGATGCATGAGTACGGTGGACTTCGCAGGTGGAAGCCCTAATGCCCAATGTGACTGCACGTGGGGACAGGGACTCTAAAGTGGCAATTAGGGTTGAGTGAAGTCATAGGGAGGGACCCTAATCTGACCTGACTGGTGTTCTGTGTAAGAGGAAGACACAGGAGTGTGCACGCACAGAAAAACGGCCCCGTCAGGACGCAGGGAGAGAAGGCAGTGGTCTGCAAACCGAAGACAGCGTCTTAGGAGAAACTCACCCTGCCTGCACCTGATCTCGGACTTCCAGTCTCCAGAGCTGTGAGGAAACAATTTCTGTTGTTCAAGTCCCCAGTGTTGTGTGACGGCAACCTGAGCAGACGATGACAACGAATAAAGGGCTAACATCAAGTGTGGCCTGCCGCAGGCCCGTCTGAGATCAAGACCTTGGAGTCTCTGGGGAGCTGTGGGGCACTCCTCTCTCGTCTACTGTGTGGGACGGTCTCTGTCCTGGGGGATCCGTGACCTGGCAGGGACGCTGTGAGCCAGGGACTGCAATGGTATAGAAAGGCTGGCTGGAAACCAGGCTGTGACTTCTCTGTCCAAGTGACCCAGCAGACCTGGGCTCTTCTCCACGCCTGCCGCACCTGGCCCCTGCAGGTGAGGGGGAAAAGCAGCTAGCTATGCGCTTGGATAGGCCAGGTCTCCCAGACTTGCGGATGCTGTGCCTGCTGCCTCTCCTGCTCTATATGGGACCGTTGTCTCTTAGGGAACACAGAGAACTGACATCATGAACCTATGAAAACACGGTGTGGCACCCATGCAGGTGTGCAGAACACAAACCCAGGTGTCTGGGAGCCGAGGACCTCAGAACAGCCAGGCTTCTGCAGCGTGAGGGCAGCTCCACGGCGTTGTGTGATTGACACGCATTGACCAGGGGTGCCTCTGCCAGCGAGACACCTGTGGGCATACGTGAAATGCTCTGCCGTACGCAGAAAGCTGGGATTTAGAAAACTGCCTTCACAGACGATGCTTGTGAGTGGTCATTCATAACTTCATTCAATATGTTTCTTTTTTAGTTTATTATCTCCACATGAATTTTCTAATGTTCTCCAAGTAAAGGATGTGAGGAATATATTGAATCCAAACTATTTAAACTAGAAGAAAACTTCAAAATGGAGGGAATGCTTGGTTTCTGATAGTGGAGAGCACTCCTATCTGTTTACATTTGAACAGTCCTGTGAGGAGGATGGTGCTGGGGTCTGAGTTCGTTTTCAAGGCTAGGCTGGCGGGGCCAGCATGATAAAAATTCCAGGAGCCACTGTAAAGGACACATGGACATGACCAAGGGGGAGGGTGGGAGCAAGGGAGGAAGGCGAGATTGGCTGGGGTGGAGGGGGCGTGGTGGGGGGAAAATGCAGACAACTGTAAATGAACAACAATAAAGTAATAAAATCTTTAAAAAAATTGCTACTTCAAAGCTAATATTAGCAGCACCTGGTTCTGTGCAAAACCTGACACACCCTGACTCTCAGGGGTAGACCGTATCACTGTCCCCGTGTTATGGGCAAGGAAGCTGACACTGATGGCGTTGGCTTGCTCCTTGTCCCACAGCCAGTCAGGAGCCGTACGGCTTGTAGGCCTGCACACACGTGTCACCCTACAGCTGCCACCTTCACTCTGGGGCTCGCAGCACAGGAGGGTCTTCCCTCTACCTCTGACATGTCCCCGGGCACTGCCATGCCTGGGGACAGTAGATGCTGGCGGAGTGATTAACATCTGAGATGAGTCATTCACTCACCACCTGGCAGAATGTGGTCCCTGAAGCCACAAGGATGGCTGACACTGAGCAAGGAACTCACAGTTCAGAGGCAGGGACAGGGGCGCCCAGGCCGATCTGTGGGTCAACAAGGAGGGGGCGCTTCTCCGACACCTTTATTACAGTACTTTCTTCTCTCTGTGCGAGTGAGGCCTTACTGCTGGAACTTAAAGCGTGCGCTCCGGCCACTGGGTAGCGGCCAGTCGGTCATCGCCTGGGCTGGTCCGGCAGCGCTGTTCCTGGGTACCACGGTCTGTGGCAAGTGTTACGTTTCCACATCTCTCCTGAAAGTGGGGCTGAGGGAGACGGCAGCGTTCAATCAGCATGATCCCAGAACCAGATCTGAATTTTGTATTATGAATAGTTACTGCAGTTAACTTCAGTGCAAACCCTAATTTTAAACAGATCAGCTGAGAACTCTGTCTAAATATTTCCTGTAGAAATGTCCATATGTTATTGTTTCTAATACGGGCCCTGCTGGTGAATTCTGCTCATCTTTGGATCAAAACAAGCGTCTTTTCCCTGCTGATCTTAACGCACCCCACGTCTCTCTCTCCCCTCATATCCTCTCTGTCTGTCTGTCTTTATTCTCTGTCTTCAAAAGTATTCCTTTTAGCAGCCACATCCAGTCTCATTTCATCCGCGGTCAAGAATCCCCGGGGCTGCTTCCCACCCGTCACCTCGTCTGTCACTCTCAGACTGGGACTTCAAAACAAGCCTCTGCACGTGTTAGCTCCGGGTCAAGGCTGGGGTTTTGCATCCAGGAGGCATCAGCATGAGCTCTGATGACCAGCCTTCGGGGACGTATGAGGTTTCCAAGAAAAGAGGGGGGAGAGCCAAGAAAGGAAGCCCGAGGTTGGCGAGGCGGGAAGGAGAGCCGCTGGCAGAGAGGCCGTGGACAGAACAGTGGGGTGCTGTGAGGTCAGGCTTACCTGGAGGGCGTGCTTGGGCACGCGGAACAACACAGGGAGGCCAAGGCAAAAAGGAAAACAGAAAAAGGCTACGTGATTGGTTGTTTGAGGCAGACCTATTGATGGTGTAATGAGAAGCTTAGGAGTGAGGGAGCGGGTGGTGAGAGACTAGGGTTAGTGGGTACTAGAGTATGAATCAATTACAGCTGTCTCTGTCTGGGGGACGGCAGGTGGTCTGAAGTTGTGTGTGGGGACACGAGAGAGGTGGGGACAGAAAAGGATCGAGACACAGTCAGACGGTAACTCATGGTTCCACGTCCTGAGGAGCAAAGCCAAGGCTGAGCATTTGTT
Source organism: Macrotus californicus (assembly GCA_007922815.1). Taxonomy (NCBI): domain Eukaryota; kingdom Metazoa; phylum Chordata; class Mammalia; order Chiroptera; family Phyllostomidae; genus Macrotus; species Macrotus californicus. The sequence goes on along the minus strand of VMDR010000887.1, from coordinate 97,871 downwards.
CTTGCTCAGCTGGACGCTGGTGGGGGAGACATGGCCACCTCGTGGGGACACACGTGTGCTCACAAGGAAGAGCGGCAAACACCGTGAGGTGTCGGGGGGATACAGATGGAGCACGTCCATATGACACTCACAGAGCCACTCACGGATCTCGGAAACGTAAGGCTGAGCGTAAGGGCGAAACGCAGAAGGAGATGCGTAGCACAGTGAATAATACGTCACAGAAAGGCAGTGCTATGAGTGTCCCTGGACACACACACATTGTGAACAAATGTACGACAGACACACCTAAAATACATCCAGCCGGGTCCTGGTGATGGGGAGAGACTGGGGCTGGGCATCGTGGAAAAGAGGGGACACAGCAAAGTGAAATCAGAATGACAGAGGAACACCGCCAGGGCATGACAAGGGGACCATGAGATGAAGCGTGAGTCCTGTGCGCGGCTGCGTTCCCGGGGACCTTGAAAAACCGAGGCGAGGAAGGAGGAGGGGAGAGTGAGGCATTTAGCAGGAAGCGACTCCGTTTATTTGAGCTGCTAACTGTAGGCACTGTCCTCTTGCTTTAACAGAAGCCACAGGACACACTGTGGGGCTGTGAGTGCCCACCTGTCCTCAGTACGTGTCACTTTTCCTGTGTGACAGGTGCCAGTTATGATCACGAAGTTAAGGCCAGTCCTTGTTGAAAGAGTGAAAAATCTACATGGGAAATTACTTGATAAACGTGGTGAAAAACATTTTTTTTTCCCCAGTGACGGCGAAACTAAAACGTGTTCCCAAGATCCGATCATTCCAGGTGTCAGGAGAAAATGGGTGTGGACGGCCGCAGAGTTGGGAATATATGTTAAAAAAAAAGGTAAAAATTGGGTTTATCATTGCTCCCTTCACATGTTAAAAACCCTACCTGTACACTAGACAGCTGGAATAGCAGAAGTGAGTGAGTCCCGACCGAGAGAGGGCGAAGGGCGGGAAAAACCTCTGTGAGTCTTAGTGGGGAAGGGCGGGGGAGGGGGTCTCTGCATGGAGAGGACAGCTGTGGGCTCCCATGTGGCCCCCTGGCTGAGGGCTGAGCTCGGGGAAGGGGGACAGGCTGAGGCATGAGCAGAGCTGCTAACCCCACTAATCCAGCTCCAGTTCTGTAGGACCAGGCTTCCGTGGGGCAGCTTCTGTAGTTCATTTGCGGCTTTGTTTTTTGGGGGTAGTTTACTGATTTCTTCCAGTGTTGTTTTGTTTTTTAAATTAGATTTTATCTGGCAAATCACTTTAGTTTACTTCCACACTTCTAGGCATGACATCCCTCCCTTTGCCTGCCTGCCTGTAAGGGTCGAGGCGGAAACTCAGCATCAGGCCAGCCGGCATCTCACTGCTGCTGAGTGGGTGAGGCCTCAATTTTGGGGAGGGGGACTGAGAGCCAGATACGGGGCCCCGGTGGGGCTGAGAAGCTGTCTTTCAGGACATTCTGACTTTCCCTGTGACTTTTTTTTCCAGGCCTCTGTCGCACTGTGGAAGGGGGCACTGCTTGGCAGCTCAGGCCTTTCTGTAACCATCTCTAAACATGTAATCAAAAATAGCTAAAGCTGGAAGGAATTCTGGGAACCAACTAATCCAATTTATTGCAAGATTAAAAAAAAAGCCTCGAAGAAAGAAAATGGTAACCCAAGGCCAAGATGACGCTTCTTGTTGGAGTCGAACTGCAAACAGCTCCGGGTGCCTGCATCTGCCCTGAACGGTCTCGGGTTAATGGACTCCAGGATTTCATAGCTGGTGGCCCTGACTTTCTTCTGGAAACATCTCCCCTCCACACTTCCCCTGGAGTGGGCCTCTGAGGCAGAAAACCTCATTCACATGGCCTTATGTGTCTGGGAGACGCGCACTGTGCCCCCCTTGAAGAGGACAGGAAGTGAAAACCGGGGCACGGAACCACCTCTGTCCCATCGAGGGACGGGATGTGTTGGCACATCAGCCCAGTGCTCCGTCCCAAACGTCTCTTCCCAAGGTCGCCAGCGTTTCATAATTATTAAACTCAAAGGACTCTTTTCTAGTCCGATTTAACCCACAGCATCTGCTATTTACTGTCTTAATAAACACAGAGAACCTCACAAAACTGTGCCCCCACCTCAGTTTTTCCTCACCGGTTCTTTCTGTTCCTCTTTATTCTTCTTCCTGAGATGCTTTTTTTAGGCTGTCCCTTAAATGCAATTGTTCTGCCGAAATCTGCCTCAACCCTCTCCCCTTTTTCACGTTGTTTTGGTTTAGACGAATCAGAAACTTTCCAAGACCATAATAAATGCGTCCCTTCACGCTCGCATTTTTACTTCGCTTGGAAACAACTGTAGTCAGGGAACAGAAAGGGACAGTGGGGAAGCTGGACCTCTGCATGCAGAGACAAGTCAAAGACAATGAAAAACTGGTCTGTCAGGGCCCGTGTTATGATGCAAACCAGGGGGATAACCAACATGCTTGGGACGAACAGGATTGTGGCCTTAGGTAACCTGGTCAAGACATATTGATAAAGTAAACTTGGCTCACAGCATCTGGCAGGAACCGGTTCCGTGACCCTGATGTCAGCTAATAAAAATCACTCAAAGACAACGTGTGACCCTGAGAACCGGGCACCGAGGGAAGGGTTTGGAGGGACCGGTCCTTGCCGGGGCGGAGGGGCACCACCACGCCGCATGGCCCGGCTTCTCTCCCGGCCCCTGGCTGGCAGGCTTGTTCGCCAGTCGGTCTCACTTCCAAAGCGAAGGGACGAAGCCAGAGCTCGTGTAGTTTGCCCACATCGCAGCAAACAAGTGAACATCCGATTTTACTTCTTTTTCTGTGACTTTCTAATGTTCTTAAAGCATTTCCGCACAACTACGAGGACACCGTGGGGACCCTGACCCTTGTTACAATGCACTGACCCTCGGTGAGTGTCTGCCACCGAGGGTTATGAATGTGAACAGCGACCCGGTCACGCCGGGCTCTGCTCGCTCCAAGACTGACACAGTCGACTGACTTGACCAATGAACCCCCAGAAACTCGGGGCTGGGGGGCGTCTAAGGTGGCACACAGTCTCAAAGTCCTTCAAACTTGCTTTTTTTCTCACTCAACAGGGGAAAGGTCTCATTTCCTAAGCTCCGTTCTCTGGAAAACAAAATGCAGAGTTTAACTAGCCACGGCCATGGGAGCCGATGTGAAGAACGCTGGGTTCAGCGGGAATAGGTCGGAAGCAGAGACTAGACTGTGAGGCTAAACCCACATCTTGCAGGGGCTGCTGAAGCTTGTTGTTTAACTGGCTTCTCAGTCTGGTCCTTCTCCAGGGCAGGCAGAGCCTCTGTGAGACGTCAGAAGAAGGGAAGGGTTTCTGCTTTCCTTTTCAAGCAAACCTGCACTGAGCCAGTCCGTTTTCCTTGCCTCCCCTCCCCTCCCCTCTGTGGTCCCCCCTCTCCCTTCCTTCCTTTTGCAGTTCCCAGTGTCCTGGATGTCAAAGGGCCTCTCCTGCTCTAAAACCCTAACCCTCAGCTGCATGGACCCCAGGCCACCCCTGGCTGCCCTCTGCTCTGTGGACGAGCACTCTGAGCCCCAGCCGGTGGGAGGTGGACAGGCTGCCAGGCTCCTGGGCCCTCTTCCTCGTTCCACTCTGTCGTGGAAGAGATGACAAGAGGCCTAGACACCATCCCTCGAAAGAGTTCTACCCACACGCCCACGGGCTGTTTCACGTTTTCCACTGGGAAGGGTCTTAGGACCAGCAGGGGACGTGGCGGTGGTCTTGCCACCGGTACTCACCCACGAACAGCTGGCTGTACAGCTCCAGGCGTGTGTGACCCTCGGTCGGCGCCTTTCGGACCTGCTGTGGCAGCCGGTCCACCTGCAGGCTGGCCTGCTTGACGTTCCTTTCCGCGGTGACCCGGTGCCACTGGTCATCGTTGAGTGGCGTGGGCGACCTCACCACAATCTCCACAGGCCCGTTTCCAACGTCAAATGAGAAGGACACTTCCGTGGCAGCTGCAGAGCAGGAAGTGGGAAAAAGCCCTTGAGTGTTTCCTCCTGGGCACCGAACAGCCGCAGAAAGTCACAGCAAGGGGAGGAAAGTGACCTCAGCACGTCAGCTGCTGCCAGGTCCTTGGCAGCATCACCGGAATAAGAACAGAATACCACTCCATTACTAGCCATTACTAGCCAAGGTGGGAACAGAGGTGTACCGGGGGGCCAGGTAGACATCTGTCTTCTTTCTCTTTTGAAGCCTATCCAGAAGTTACCACCTTTGACTCTAGATAAGAAAAGCGAGGTCCGGAGAGGTCTGGCATGGCTGGGAGCCTGAGGCTGAATCAGCAGTGAAGCCAGGGTGCGAACCTGGTTTGTCGGGCTGTTCACAGCTTGGGCCTCTGACTCCACAGCCAGCACAGCCCTTCGGCGGCTCCTGGGGCAGAGCTTAGTGTAATGCCCTTTCTCTGCTCCATGCCCGGAGATTCGGGCTCAGCTGGTCTGGTGTAGGCATTGGCATTTCTTATTCCCCCCTGGAAAATATTAATAGACAGCTAGAGTGGAGAGTTACCGCTTTGGGGGAAGTCACAAAACTCCATTTCATGAAACTCATCATTGTCATTCCTCCTGGAAGTTAGGGAGCTATGAATTGTTGATGAATGTGAACGAAGGTGACCTGCATCTTTTAAAAAATTCTCACCCAAGGACATGCTCATTGATGTTAGAGAGAGGGGGAGGAGGGGAAGAGAGAGAAGGAGAGAGCAGGGGGGTGGGGGAGGAAGGAGGGGGGGGAAAGAGAGAGAGAGAGAGAGAAACATCAATGTGTGGTTGCCTCTCACACACACCCTGATTGGGGACCGAACCTGCAACCCAGGCACATGCCCTGACTGGGAATTGAACCTGTGACCTTTTACTTTGCAGGACCCACACCGGCCAGGGCAAGGTGACCTCCACCATTTTTTCACGGTGACCTGCATCTTTCCCAGACTACCCATGGCTGTCTGAAGGGAAGCTCCAGATGCCTGCAGAGCAACCCCTTTCTAGAATTGTTTCTTGCACGCTCTGGTTGTTCCCCATCGGGACGCTGGGTCCTTCTCGGAGCCTACCCTCCAGCACCGACCACACATCCCTTCCCAATCGATTTCCTTCCGCAGTAAGTCACCTTTCAACCCCAGAAAATGGGTGAGGTGGTTGCTTTGGCAACCTTGGTTGTAAGTAGTTTTCCTGCTTCACACTTCAGGTTTCTTTGTCAGTGCCCAGTGTTTTATAAACATGGTTTTTAAACGTCTATTTTTCTTGCGGGTGGCAGGAGAGGCGCCTTCATGAGGCAGCAGCAGCACGCAGGCCCGCAGCTCCTCCAGCTCAGGGCCTCCTTTCCGACAGACACTCGACAGGGGCCCGCCAAGCGACTTTCCGACTTTGTTTATAAAGAGAGTTAGCCCCTCTATCCACCAATAAATCACTGCCTAATCTCCGAGCAGTCTGACTTGTTTCCCCGGGCTAGGGGGAAATCCAGCTTTCTGGACTGGTCCCATTTTGAGACGATGTCATGATCAAACTCCTGATTTACCAACGGCAGTGGGCTGGACTCTCCCAGAGCCCGCACTGCTCCCTGCCTCTGGGTCAGGCTCCTCCCAGGGCTTGGTTGGGCTACAGGGATATTAGAGGCAGAGCTCAATTTAATCGACAATTGTACCGAGGGGTTTCGATCCCTCAGGTCACTAGACAGAGCTTCAGTTTTAACACCCATGGCAGTTCCTCACTCACATTCTGCTGAAATATCCCCTCTGAATTAGGATGGGGTCCGGTGGCCTTCACCAAGGTGTGTATGAAGTGATGACTGGAACGCAGGTTGATTCATACGCTGAGCGATCTTCCCCCGTGTCTCTGGAATCGTCAATGGGGAAGAGGTGTCCCCAGTCTTACACAGAATCTGCTCTGTTTCCATCGGGCTGCATTTCAGCAGATGCATCGTCAAATGGAAGTTGTCGGAAGAGTCAGAGAACAAGGGTTCCCGAGCTAAGCAGAGAAGACTGTTTCGTTTTAAAGGTATCAACAGCCATCAGGGAAATAGAATTTCGGGGTAAAATGAGTTTAACCCCAAGGTTTGACTCGGAGGGTTAAATGCTGCTCTGATTTCCTCCCCCCCCCTCCTCCTGTGGTGCTGAGTTCTCGTCCAGAAGTTAACTGGGAAAAGCCATACTTTTTTCTCTGCTGGCTATGTGGGACCCCTGTTCTTTCCTCTGGACGATGGGTCTTCAGAACATCAACGCTTCCTTCTAGAGAAGGAAAGTCTCCCAGACCCTGCTGTAGCTGAGCCTTGCCAGCTCAGCTGGGGCTGGAGCCCGGGATCCTGTGAGCACACGACCCTCCTGGGAGCCCCTGTTCAGGCTGTGCTGGAGCACTGTTCTCAGTTTTGGCACATCCCTCTCCCCTCTGTGCTGCCCGGGGAAGGGGCGGCAAGGCCAGGGTGGAGGGTGAAGGAACGGGTCCCTTTCCCTCAGTCGTTCCATGTGAGCTTCCACATGACATCACTAAGGGACGCCTTTGAGAAGCCCCATCTCCCCGGCACACGGCAAGCATGCTCTAACAGCGTCGAAAGTTCAGTTTGCGGCTGATTGCTCCTGGTCTTCTGGGTGAGAGGCACTGACATTTTAAAGGAGATAATTACAGAGAGTCTGAGAGCGAATAAAAGGAAGGCAGCATCAAAGACACCAGAGCCGGCGAGGCCGGCCTTCCTTAATGTGTCTCCGGCTGGAGACGAAGCGTTGCCGTTTCTGCCTGTGACAAGGACCTTCTTACGGACGGAAAACATTCTTGTTGCTGGAAGGAGGCGTTTGAGACTCGGCTGTACCTCGTGCGGCTTGTTGGAAAGAACGCTGCAGCAAACACTAGTATCAAGAACAAGGAAGTGTCTGGGGTTTCTCCTACTGGCAAAGAAACCAGCTGGCCTGCCTCAGATCCACGGACGGACGCTGGCCAAGGACAGGAGACTCGTGGGCCAGAGACAAAGGACTCTGTTATTCACAGTGTAGCAGGAAACATGAACTTGATGTCCACACGGGTTCCCCTCGCCTCCTGAGTCCCCTGGGGGCGTGTGAGGCAGGCCAGGTGAAGTTTGCGTCATAGCCGAGAAGTCTGAACCTAGGAAACTGCAGTCTTCAGGGTAAAGGGCTGCTAGCAAACCCGCTCGCTCTCTGCCCTGGGGAGAGACCTGAGCTTCACTGTCCTGGCCAGAAAACAGGTCTGCCCTCTGTTTCGGAGGAAGGCACGAGCTTCCAAGGCTGCCGGCGCTACGTGCATCCTTGAAAGGGAATGACGAAATTCTCAGTGTCTCTTGCTCAGAAGTCAAGCAGACATGGGTCTCGTGGAAATGTTTACCCCAACAATCCGCCACTCCCCACCTTTTCTTTGTGAGCTGACCCAATTCTGCCCAGGAGTCTAGGTGCTTCCACAGAATCTTCAGCATTGTGTAAGGATGGCTCTACCAGGCCCAGCAGGTGAACTTGGACTTGTCTAAGTCAAACATGGAGATTCCCTGTTCCTAACCTCGTTAGGATGGGACAAATTATTCCTTGCTGGCCAATAAGGCACGAGAGGGATTCCTCAGGGGGCCTTTTGGGACAGACTTCTTAGCTCATCAGAAAAGAAACAGTCAGTCTCTTTTTTGCCCCTTGATCTCGAGTGAAAGTTACGTTCTTGTGTTGCTGAAACCACCTTGTAAACACCAGATGCCGAGGAGACAGAGGGGGCAATGGGACAAACCTGGCTCTTTGGTGACACTGTCCAGCCCCGGAGTTATTCCTGCGGCCACCTCAAGACTTCTTAGGAGAGACATATGCTGTTGGTCAGGCCATTTTTATTGCATCTGAAAGCATCTTAACTGACGTAGGGGACAGTTCAGCAGTTGGCATATTGGACTTCTAGTCTTCGCCCTCTCACCTTTTGGGGGGCTTCCATTCATTGGTGTCCAACACGAGGAAGCCCCTCTATAGCTTCCTAGTTCCTGTGACCAAAATGTCTTTGAAAACATGGAGTTAGAGGATCTCTAAGGTCCCTTCAAATGCCACCACTCTCTGATCCAATTTCCAAAAGATTCTAAGAGAAATGATAAAATTAAATACACTTCATCCTCATGATCGTTTTGGACAGTGAATCACTACAAGGAGCAAACAGACATAAAAAGAGAAACGTGCAGGGTGACACCCTGGCCTCAGGAAGACGTCGAGGCGGCAGAAGCTGCCTTGGCGTGCCCGAGGTGACCGAACAGGGAGCCGGACAGAACCACGGACAGCTCCTGGCACGCCCTCCTGCCCTCCCGTTAATCCCAGCAGGTGGCACTATCCGCCCTGGTTCTAACTCAAGTTTCCTCAAACAAATCACTGCACGCTTAACATATATCAGTGACAAATTTAACGGCTGACCGGGAGAGCAGACTTTGGGTCTCTGAGCTCTCCCAGCAGGTGAGGTAACACTCAGACATCAGAACTCAAAGTGCCAGGGGAAGTAGCAGAGAAGAATGTGGCCGCACAGTAAAGAAGAGGGGAAGAGAAAAGACAACGGAAGAGACACAGGGAGCGTGCTGAGAGGACCAGCGACACCGCTGCCGTTTTGGCAACGGTCTGTTCCTTCCAATCTACAGCGAAGTCCAAGGACGGATAACTTCCAAAGGGAGGCTGTGTAGGTACAAAATCCCGTTTAACCGCGCAACACAACTGGTAACAGGCACAGGTATTTTAGCCTCACTCTGAGGTGAGGAATGCTATGAATACATACTCGGTTTCCTTTTTCGCGAAGGCGGGGCTAAGTGCACATTTGGGAAAAGAACAATGTGTGCAAGTCAGGAAGGTTACAAGATGAGGCAGGGGGCTGAGAACCAGGTCACTGTGGGCATCGGAGGAATGAGGCAAAGGAGGAAGCACAGAGAATACCTTCGCTCCTGTCTGAGGCCAGGTGCCCCACCTCCCAGTCCATTCCATGCATCCCCCGGGGCTCTGCCCTCTGTTCGACAGCATCAGTAACTCTCATATGTCTCTAACCCTAACAGCCCCCCCCACCCATCCTCCTCTTTTGGCCTAACTTCTCATTGTTTTGCTCTCTTTGTTGCCAAAGTCCTTTTCAGCGCTGCCTGCGCTCTGCGCCTGGGTCCGCCCCTTCAGTTTCTCCTTGACCCCGTCACCTGCACACGGCTTTCTTCATCACCACCTGGTGAAGCTGGCCGTGCCGCAGCAGGGCAGGGCACGCACGGTTCCCTTTACCATCGAACGCTAGGGCTGCTCCTTCACCTCCCTGCTCACAAGCCCTCACCTCAGAGATTCCTCCCCTGAGCATTCCACGTCAAAGAGAAAATCCCTCTCTCAGCTGCTTTTCCCTCCTTTATCCTGATTTTTTAAGGCATCATCGGGCACGATATAGGCAGGTGTGCTCCTGGCCTCACTAAAGCAGACCCGTTTTCTGATTTGTCCATTTTTGCTGTATTCTCAGTGCCTGGAACAACGCCTCCACGGAGAAGGCACTAGGCAGTTTGTGAATAAGTGAGTGACCGAGTGAAAGAAGGAAAAGGAGCACTGTGGCCAAGGAGGCCAGACAATTGTAACAGACTCTCAAAAAAAAAAAGGAGCCCACACGTTTTCCTAATTTAGCACACCAGCATACGTGAGAAACTCTCTGGTAGCCCACAAATATCTTGCCTAAGAGCACAAAGTAGCGATGCACGGTGGGGGGGGGCCCAGGCAGGTTTACAGTTGTTCGTAGGGAAAATAATACAATAATTACAAATAGGAGAATCAACACAGTGTTGCGTTTACTCGAGACTGTGAACCCACTTTTGCCCCGCCCTGCATATTTTCTGAATCGGGAAACTTGACATCACCAGTTATGTCTGTTTAAAACACACTGTGCCCCGTGTTGTCCTAGATAAACCTGGCAGTGGGGCCAGCAGCACAGTTTTCCCTCATTTCTACATCTCATGCTATTCTCATCGCTCTGCTCCCAGGAACAAGGACCTTGCCCAGATCCTAATTACTCAAATCTTAACAAAGACCTTGGACCTCAATTTCCCAAACTCTGGCCTACATGAGAAAGTGCTAAAGGAACATGCTTGAAATGCAACATGTCAAGGCTGCTCTCTCTCATCGGGACTCTGATTCCAGAAGCCAGGGTGGGGCCCTGGGGTAGGACCTGGGGGTAGGGGCCCGGCCCCGGACGCCTAAGAAATGGCAGGATGAACAAGTTTCATTCCAGCAAGAAGGTCTGAGGAGGTTTTCACTTCCTTGTCATCAAGAGAAAGATTCTCAAACTGCGTAGGAAAGAGTTTCACCTCTTCCAAAGAGAAGTCTGGACGTTGCTCTTGGCTTTGGGAAGGTAATAGCTGAATCTTTGAAATACCAGGTCTGATAGCAGGGTCTTTGTGTGCTTGGGAGCCCGGGGTCACATCAGAGTCTACTGTGTGATTTAGGGTGGGGGCTGACCACCCCAGAGAGCCCAACAACGCGAGGTAGGGTGACAGGCTGAGTCACACAGTTCAAGCCCTGGAGGGGCTGGGAACTGGGGTCATCCAAGCGGACAGTCCACCGTGCCTCCACAATGGGCCAGAATGAAGACTCTGAACCCTGGGGTCGTGGAGCCGCCCTCGTTAGCAGTCCCCGTGCGTGCTGTCACATCACTACTGTGACTCCACAGCGAGGCTCACGTGCAGGGGACTTTGCCTGGCTTCAGCCCTCCGTGTACGCCTTCTCTAGTCTGATTCTCATCTGTGTTCTTTCCCTGCCATAACGTAACTGGCAGGAAGCACCACAGCCTTTGGTGAGTCCTGCCTGAGGACTACCTAAATGGAGGACCGTGTTGGGGACCCCTGAACTTGCAAGAAGGGTCAGAGTGTGTGCGGTCTTGGGAGGCTGCGGTCTACGTTTGCAGTCGGTGTGATTCTGTGCAGAAACAGGGGGAATCACTTGGGTTTAGAAGGATGTGATTGAAGCCAGCCATGGTAAGACTGGGAGACTTCTGGAATTCAGTCCAACTTCCACGCCCCGCTTCACTGCCCGGGTAAGGAAGTTGAGTCTGTGAGATGCTAACATCAGTTAAAACTTGGCACAGAGGATTCACTTTTCTAACCACACTGAGCTGCCTTTCATATCCTGTAGGAAATAAAAACAACAACAACTGGGTTTTCCATTAGTTTAGTGTTAGTTTGTGAACATAGAAGTTTTTGGGGCCAAATATGCATATTCACACCTAAAACCTCGGTGTTAAACACACCTGAAAATGAACACTGGCAAAGAAAATGTATTTGAAGGCTTTTGGAAATTCTTCAAGGAAATGCCTGGAGCTTCGGAATCTGTTACGAGCTCATTTTAAAACCTCTGGTATCTTGATAACCTCTTGAGTATGAGAAGTATTTCTCTGTACGTATTTTGGCCATTAAAGCTTTTTATTATGCTTAAAAAATAACTTCCCCAACGAAGACATCCCCAGAGAAAAGGAAGCGGAGGGACTTCCTACCGGCCATAAAACACAGACAGCTGTCTTTAAAATCCAAAGCCTTTCTAATTTTAGTTCTCTCTGTGCTTTTCACCGACTTCTGAGAATAGCTTCTTGAATATTAATGGACCTATATGATTTAACAAGGAAAAAGACAGGAAAAAATCTTTCCAAAATGACGTGTGGCTTGAAACAGTTCCTCACCTCTGAGAGAGACGTGCTGTCGGGATTTCAAATGCCCTCCTGTTTGGGGTCAGTGCAGACCTGTGTGCTGGGCAGAGAGCACCCAATTTCAAAGAGCGGATGAAAGTCCCAGAGGGTGACTCTGAGCACACAGCATTTGTGATAAAAGGAACTGCGGACGCTGCCACAGAGAAACTGTGAAATTGGATGGTGAACTTTGCTGCAGAGAGAAAGAGGGGGGTGGTTAAAGAGGGATGGAGGTCGAGGCAGCTTTTCCCTTGACCACAGTCAGGTTGTGCCGCAAGATGAGAAGCACCCACGGAAGGAAATGGGCTTCGGAGGAGCGCTGGGGTAATTCCGGGGGGTGATTTCAGGTGATGTCAGGGAGAGCGTGGCTTTGAGAGTTCAAGGAGAACGGACTGGGACTGGGGGTCCAAAGAGGGCAGTAAAAGTGGGTGCTGAAACAGCCTGACCTGGGAAAAAGGCTGACAGGGGTTCACAGAGACCAAGCAAAAGCTTGTAAGGAGATGCCATGCCAGCAAATTAATTAAGTATAACTTGGAAATGACCGAGCGCTGGCTGGCTGGGCTGACAGGGACACTGACCATGGGGAAAGCCAAAGACGAGGTCTTTGGAGGAAAGGACAAGGCTCTGCAGGGAGCACGCCAGCCATGAGAGCCAACAGTGGCTACCAGAAGGAAGGCAGACAAGGGGACATCTGCGTCCTGGCTGCACGGCTGAGTGCCAGCCCAGCTGGGGGTCCCACCACAGGCTCCGCCCCCATCTCTGTTCCGCAGCAAACTGTCTCCTATCTCGCACATCCTTTCAATGCTGCCTTGGTGTGACTTTAGACAAGAGCTTCCTGATTAAAGAAGAAGAAAGGAAAAGCAAGTGCCCAAGGAAGATTCCACATTCCACATGTTATGGGAACAGGACATAAAAAGAGACTTACTCAGTTTTCTGTTACAACCCTAGAGGCACGTCAATGACAGTGCATTTGCAATTTTGGGCAAAGAGTGGAGAAGACGTGAAACTGTGCCACAGAGATTTTAAGTGGGGGTGCAGACAAACGTGGGAGAGGGCAGGAGAACTGGGGGTGCAGACAGATGTGGGAGAGGGCAGGAGAACCGGGGGTGCAGACAGACGTGGGAGAGGGCAGGAGAACTGGGGGAGCAGACAGACGTGGGAGAGGGCAGGAGAACCGGGGGTGCAGACAGATGTGGGAGAGGGCAGGAGAACCTCTTGCTACATAACACGCTTTCTTCCAGTGAGAAAGACTTCTAGGCAAGTTCCCTTTTCTTTGGGATCTTTGCAAGAGAGGTGTAACTAATCTAAATGATCTTATTAGATTTTCTGCAGCTACAATGACTTAACTTTGTTCATTACCTTCTGTTTAGTAAGAATGTTAGAAACGATGAATCTTAGGCTGAATTCTGAAAAATACGAGATCTCAGAATCCAGGGGTTGAAAAGTCCCAGGAGAAATACTCAACACCAGAGGAGTTAATAGACCCTGAAGTCAAATATTTTCACTTCTGAGAAAAGACAGAAAAGCACAATGTCCCCTGTGGAAATGGGCAATAGTTCATAAAAGTAATGATTCATTATAAAGTATTCTTCCTCTCCCCTTATCTCAGATGATGAACACGGAAAGTACACCTTTCCTGATTATGCGGCACAAGTACTTTGCCTCCCTGGAGACTGTACACATAGAACAGACAGACCCTTGTTTTGGGGGCCAGTCTGTACAAAGTTCCAACGGCCATGTTTGCTTTTTTCATGAACCAAGAGGACATGGTTTCTCCCTAGAATACCTCCTTTGAGAGCCAGTTCAGCTCTTGCCTACCTCCGCCCCGGGGTGGCGTGGCACGCCCCCTACCAGGTGAATGAATGGGCTGACTTGGGAATGGGCTCCCCTTTCAGGAGCACCATCCTGCTGGGCACAGCCTGTGCGGCCTTCCCAGATGAGGTCCTCTGTGTCACCGCGGGGGCCTGCCCAGCTGCTTGAAGCCGTGCTGTGTGAGCTGGCCTTCAACGGCCACAGCAGCCTTAAAGCATGAGGTTTGCTATCACGTGGCATGGTGGACTGCGAACGAGGGCCAGGAGGCCAGGAGAGTGGAAGGAAAATCTATCTCTTCACAGTCGAGTCCAGCAACGAGGGATCGTTGGGGAGACAGAGCTCTTGGCGGTGGAGACTGGGTGTTTCCCGATCCTTTCAACCCCACGTTTGCAGCTGTTGACATAATAATCTAATGATCACGTCCAGATGCTGGTGCCCAGATGCGGCAGGCTGATGGGGAACAGAACCAACCCCTGAGTATCTCAGATGAACATCCTCCCAGTTAATAAATTTCTTTTTGGTACGTTATATTCTGTAGGTCGTACAACAACACGTAGCCTTTTTTTGTTGTGTTTTATGAATATATAATGGTCATTTTCTCAACTACAATGCTCTCCTGGAGATTCTGATCTATTATTCTCTGCCCTCGGTTGAAAAGAAAATCACGATTGTGTAGCTTTAAAAAAAATCGACATGCCAATGTGTTTCTCAGACACTGTTACATGAAACAAGTCGGGGAGAAACAGTACGTGCCACGTGGTCTCACGAGGGTAAGAACCGCATGGAAGTGCATAGAAAAATGCCGGTCAAAGTGCATGCCAAAGGAGCAGTATTCCACATACTGGGATTAGAGCTGATTTTTTTTGTTTATTCTCGGTGCTTCTCTAGAATTTTACATCATTCAAAATAAGCAATAATTGTATAATTTTAGGAAAAGTTTCCATCTGATAATTTTCACTTATTTGGCAAAGGTTGGCAACATTTTAGGCAACTGTGTTCTGTGATTTTTAACAAGTGTTTAATCAGGGGGCGCTAATCAAAATGCAAAGAGGGGATCTCATTTAAAGACAGAGAATGAGAGGGAAGTGAACACTAGATCGAAAGCATCCTTCCTTCCTGATTTCAAGACACCTGAGGAGATTAAAAAGAGAGTGGTCAGACTTCATCATAGCACCATCTTGAACAGGATGTCAACCTTTTCCTATTAAAATCAGCTAAAACTAAGGGCATGCTATCTTACACAGTAAAATCCTCATGGGTCTGAAGGGCCAGTCCGTTCGGAGTTTAAACTCACGTCTACAGGACTCGGGATGCGAGAGGACCGTAATTCAGTGTTATAATTACACTCGAAAGACAGACGCTGTGTTTATTATTCACGGGTTCTGGCGGCACTTCCCCAGGAAGGCCCCGTAGAATACTAAGTATCAGCCGCTCTTCAGGAGAAGACGTTTGGCATTCCCATCAGCTCCCATCAGAGGAATCACTGTCAGAGATGCAGAAAGCCGAATGGGACCATTTGGACACTGTGCGCAAAGGTAAGTAAGATGAGTAATCGCCCAAGAGGCCTTATGTCCGGTGAGCTCCTTCTGTTCAACTCTTAACACCGCCAGGGGGGCGGAACCACTGCTTGAACGAAAAATGTCTGTAGCTGGTCCCTGGGCTTTCGCTACACTTTTCCAACTCCTCAGGTGCTCCCTGCCCTGTCCCCTCTCCTCACTCTGGCTTGTGCTGTTCGCTCTCTGGAAAAACCCTTCTTCTCGCTTCTTTGTCTTCAAGGGAACTCACATGCTGCCTCGTCTGGAAACCCACCTTGATGTCTTCGGGCGATGCGAAAGGTTACTACTCTTAGTTGCCATGGCAGCTGTGACAGAGGCTGCTTACTTCTCCTGAGAAGTTTTTTCCTCCTTTCCACAGTTACCCGTGAAAGTGGCCATGCCCCCAGAGCTGCGGGTCCCGGTCCCTGTCTGGGCGGAGCCATGTGACTAGTCACCACCAATGGAACGAGATCCCTCCCTTTCCCTGCCTGCCAACTGGACTCGGAAAGACTCTAGGAGGAGGTGGACCCACAGCACAAAAGGAGCCTTGATTGCAAGCCCCTGTGTGGAAGGGTTTCCTGGACCATAGTCACGCGGCTTAACCTATTTTCAAGTAAGAACAATTTCTTATTCCTAAATCTCTGGTGACCTTATCACATTTTAACTTTATTTACATGTTTAAAAAAACCAACCAAAGGATCTGCATCAGACCACCGGAATTCTGAAGGGATGAATTGTATCGTAATGGCCTTCCTCTGGTTCCAACACCCAGCTCTGTTTCAGAACACTGCGTGTAACAGTCAAAACATGCATAGGCTGTGATGTTATTACATTCGAACGAATTAGTGGAATTCTGTAACGTGTGGAACTGTGAAGTCCTAGTGCAAAGAGAAGGGGCTGAGGGTGTCTGGGAGCCTTCAGGTTGGCACGTGCCCCTGTGAATGTCCGAGCCTCCCTCACTAACCCAGCAGACCGAGTGTTGAATATTCTGGAAGCAAACCAAAGCGTCCCTGTCTGCCAAGGACAAGCTCAGGACCTGGGGAGGAAGTCCTTTGGTCCTCCGCATTCCATTCTCCATTGAATGGACCCTGGAATCTGGGACCCAGACTGCAAGGTGTCACTGGCAGCTGTACTTTTCAGCCACACTTAAAAAGCAAGCAAACGGGCCCTGGCTGGGTAGCTCAGTTGGTTGAAGCATCATCCTGATACGGCCAGGATGCGGGTTCGATCCCCAGTGAGGGCACATGGAGACAAACAATGAATGCATAAATAAGTGAAACAATAAATCTCTGTCTCTCTCTCTTTCTAAAATCAACAAAGATAAAGAAGCAAGCAACCAGGCTCCTACAGTTAACCATGGACTATGAGTTCCATTTACAATGTTATGTCTGTAGACAAGTACATCCAGGTTCTGAATAGTCTCCTATAACCCAGTCCTTTGGTAAACAGAGAAGTACCTAAATGAGGAAATTAAAAAAGAAAAAGAAACATGAATGTTATAGAGATAGAAACAAGTCTTTTCTCCCTGAAGCATTTAAGAAGAATATAGCTGAGTTATGACCCAAGTCCTGTACTAGGGCTCATGTTTCTCCTTGTCTCCTTGAAGCTCCTATCTACATTGCTGTTAGAAATGATCTCGTAACTTGACAAAGACGTGTATTTAAAAAGATCATTTCCTGAAAATTAATTTTTTTAGAAATTGTTTTTTCTAAGGTTTCCAATTGACATCCAGGTGGCCAGTGTTCTGTCACACAGTTTTAATGTCGGTGTTTGTCCGATATCCCTGTAAAAACTCCCCACTGTGGTCCTATGTCTGTCTCTGGCCCTTTGAGAGAGTTCTGGTTTGAGCTGTCTCAAGTGATCTTCCCCACTTCCTCACTCATTGTATTTAAACGAAGCCTCGTTCTCTGATTTATTGTATCTCTTCTTCCTTTTTCCACAACCAGGTTTGAATTAATTGGTCCCCAGTGTCATCCTTAGTTGAATCAATTCTCTGGCGTTAGTAACATCCACTGAGTAACGATGACACGGATTCTACCTTCTTGCAGGTTTCCTTCCTTCTGTACTTGTTTTCGGAAGAACATGGAGCCTGCAGAGACACCGTTAGCTTCCAGAATGACAGGTGCAGGGTCTCTGACCTGATTATAACTCCACATCCGTGCTGCTGCTGCTCCCACTAACCCACGTGTTTATTTCCGAGTAACAACGTTGCATCTCCCACAAATGGGAGTCGTGAATCCAGGCCCCCTGACTCTCCCTCCTTCCTGGACCCCTCCTCCCTCGGAATACCCGCTGCCTTCCAGCTGGCCACCAGCAGGCCGATTCTAGGGGCTGGTCTTTTTGACACTTCGACAGGCTACCTTTTTGAAGAGAACAGTTCTGTGGCCTCCTACACACAAGAAATAATGCATAAAACATTACAATCAGAGAAAATGAGAAAACAAAAAATAACTTCAAACATTTAGCCTTTTTCCTCAGGAATGACACATGACACACGGAGTGTCTTCACACACATTAATGAAGATGCCTGTGATTTTCCAGGCAGTGCACGGAATTAATTGCCTTGTAGAAATTTTGTTGTGTTTAGGAAAATGAAAGACTTCTGTCTTATATATGTTTTATAAATCAAGGCGCAGTAAAAAAACATCTTTCATGTCCTGGCTGGGTTGCTCATCTGGCTGGAGTGTTGTCCCCCACCCGAAAAGGGGTGCAGGCTTGTGCCTAAGTGGTCAGGGCAGGCACCTGAGTTGTGGGTTTGATGCCCGGTCAGGGTGTGTACCGGAGGCTACAGATTGCTGTTTCTCTCTCGCGTCGATGACCCCTCACTCTCTCTCTAAAAGTCAATAAAAACATACCCACGGTGACTATTAACTTTTTTTTTTGCACGTGCAGGACTTCAGTGGGGGTGGTCTTTAAAGACCATGCCTCTCTGGGGCGTGGAGGAAGAAGACCAGAACCACAGACCTCAGAGAGGTGGCTTGTGTAGGCAGCAGAAGAGGAGTTCCCGACTGCTTCTAGAGATTTCCAAATCAGCACACGTGGGTGGATCAGCAGCATCTGAGGTCACGGGCAATTTTTCATATCAGAGGACTGCCTCCTTATAACTCTAGGGTCCTTATGCCATTTACTCAAATAACTGTCCCTTCAGTAAGAGTGACAAAGAAATCTGGGTAAAGTCGGCGTAACTTGATTCTTTACCGAGTACTTGTATGCCTTTGAATACTTAATTTAAGGCACACAGCTGATATTCTCAATCCCTGTCACACAGCACACACTTCATCTGTAATTGACATCGTTAAACTTTCTCGTCCATAACTGGATTTGAAAAGTTTAAGTCAAAAGCTAAAGAAATTTGTTAAAAGTTTTTTTTAAAATCACAATAGTGTTGCTATTCGGGCTTTAACTTCTTTTCCTGAAGGTGTGATTTTTCCCTTGTGTAGTGCAGTCACCAAGCCCGAATCATTCTTCAGATCCCAAAGCTTTGCTACAAACTGAACTCATAGTTAGACTTGCAAACTTGCAGCAACACTAAAATTCTTCCTAAGTCTCTTGTTGGTAAAATGCGCTGGTTTGGGGAAGTGAAAAGGACAAATGTGGGTGCTAATACCTGATGTGCATTAATAAAAACTCAGTACACATAAAAGAGAAAACATCCTAAGTAGCAACCCAAAGTAAAACTAGATCCTCCCCACATCTCCCCAAGCGAGGCTTTTTCACACAAAAAGCCGCTCCAGCCCTGAAATACGGGGGGATAAGCTGCTGCCAGTTCACTTCTGTGGACTCATCAGTTTCTGCATCCTGCAGGATGTTCCTTCCGAGTCTTCCTCCAGCACATGCGTTACAGGAGGCT
This sequence comes from Macrotus californicus, assembly GCA_007922815.1. Taxonomy (NCBI): domain Eukaryota; kingdom Metazoa; phylum Chordata; class Mammalia; order Chiroptera; family Phyllostomidae; genus Macrotus; species Macrotus californicus. The sequence continues at coordinate 79,025 of VMDR010000887.1, read as the reverse complement.
GCGTCTCGGGGAATGAAAGCTGTTCCTTAATGCCGTGTCTCAAGATTGGGAGGACATTAGGCTGCTGCCTCCACATTTCTGGGGAGATATGCCCGTGAAATGCAAATGTTCTCTGAGTCATCCCGATGTTGGAAAACGTGCACACTCGGCCAACGTGGAAGCTTGTGCTCACGTTGCACAACAGTTTCTCGTTGCTTTCCCTCAATGTTTACGTCGGTGAGCATCCCCTTCAACCATTTCCCACCGTGGCCTCTGAAATCTCTTCTAAATTATCAAACAAATATAAAAATCCCACTGTGGTCACTGTCATCGATCACTCCCTTCCTCTGACCACAGCTCACTTAACCATCGGCACTGCAGCCCCTCTCCCCAGGGCCCTGCCCGCAACTCGGGGCCAGGGGGGCAGTGAATGTCCCCGCCCCTGTTGGCACTTCTCTTCTATGGCACCCAAGCCCCATTCAGCCACATGCCCTCCTGCGAGACACCGTGCCCCCATTCTATTACTGTCATTGTGGGACCCGAGGATGGTAACATTCGGCTCATCGGCTTCCTGTCCACTCTGTCCCTTGCCATCCCCATCAGGAGCCTCAACAATGACGTGGATGAGCAGACATCCAGTTTCCTCTTTGTCTCCAATGCCTTCTCAGACGACCGAGGGTCCTGCCTGCACGACCAGAGGACGTGTCTCAGACCTGCTTCCCTGGGAAGTCCCGGCGTGCTCAGCCCCGACATCCCCTCCCACCTGCCATTCTGTTCTTCATCATGTCTCCATCCCCAGTCCCGCAGTAGCGGTGAGGGGCTTCTGCCACTAGCCCTTCCCTGGTGTGGACTCGCGCCCAGGCACTTGCTCCCTTCCCTTGGCAGTGCTGACTCAGCAGCCGCCCTGGTGTGCCAGGCACTGCTCTGGCCCCGGGGGACATGGGTACGCACTGTCCCACAGCCCCTGCTGCATCAGTGTGTGATGCAGTCACACCTGCCTGGTGTGTCTGGCACTTACAAAACTCTCAATACCCCTGGTCATGTGACTGTCCCCTTTACTAGGTGAGGGTCTTGGGTTCTCGTCTCCACCTTAGGATCTCCAGAACCGTTCCCACTGCCTCCGACACAGGAGGTCCTCAGTAAGCGGTGGCCCGGTGACAGCACCGTGCTCACAACGATTAACTACTGTGGTCAGAAAAGGGGCCTAGAGAGGTCGGCCTGCTCTGAAAAAGCGAGCAGACGTGCCTCTCCACGGTTGTTACGGAGTATTTTTCAGCAGCACTGTTCGGCCGTCTCAGGAACACTAACAAGCCATTCAGCAAACAAAAATAACCATAAAAAAAAATCTTTTCGATTTGGAAAGGGACCTGCTAGACCATGGCATCTGCCCTCCTCACAGGGCCCTGTATTGCTGAGCCCCTCAGATGCTTGGACTCGGGGTCTCCCTCACTGCCCTCTCCTCGGGGACCTCAGCCCGCCAGCCTGCCTCTGCCTCTTGCATCTCCAGGCCCTTCCTTGGCCCCGATTCTCCTTAGTGGACATGCTTGCTCGAGACCCCACTGTTCACAGCCACAACAGGAACGGTGAGCGAAACCCTGTCCCTTGATCTCCACGTCCACCGCCCCTCACCCCGGATGCCATCTTACTTTTTTCACAAGGGCGTCTACATTTTACGCCCAGTAGGCACTTTCCGTCCTTACTTTGGTGACCTCTATGCTCAACATTATCAAACGCTATTCTTCCGTTCTCGAAATTCTTGCTCCTTTTGACCTCGGGAGAGCGCCGGCTGCGTTTCTTCCTATGACTGGGACCTGCCATGTACGCCGCGCCCTCTGGGGAGCCACACGCCACTGCACCCTGCCAACGCCCAAGCCCAAGGCGTCCACGCGGCAGCTTGCCTCCTGCCCTGAATGCCGTGCTCCTCAGTGAAAGGGACCCACCTACAAACCACCAAAACCAGAAACATGGCTCCATTCCAGAAACGTGCCCTTCCACTTCGCTCCCACAGGCCCTCTGTGAGGCTCTATAGGACCCCCCCTTAAGCATCTCTCCTACTTGTAGCCCTATGCCGGGGTCTCCTCCCTTTCCATCCACTCTGACTCTCTCATCAGAGGCCCCCCCCTGCTCCTCGCCGGCTTCCCCTCCTTCCTCTGATGGGTGCACATCTGACTGTCATAGCGCTGCTCACCATAACTTTCGGGGCCAGGTCAGGCTGACTGTCCTCCAGCCTGGAGCGCACTGATGCTCTGACCCTGCCTGACCTTTGGATTCTGCCCTTCCTCAGAGCACCAGGTTCCCTGCTTTCGTTGCTCCCTCTTTAGACCGTGGGTTCAGTCCCCCACCCTCCACTCACTGGTGTCCTCAGCCTGTGACGTCTTCCCCCGCCATCTGTGTTCTCCCCCATCTTTGTCACCGCACTGCTTCCTGCTCCAACAGGATTTAACTGCAGCGTGTCATTCCCTGGGAGGCGCTCCTGTCACTCAGTCAGGGTTAACCCACCATCCCTGCCACCCTGCACTGTGGTCTATCTCTCTCAGTGTCTGTTCTGGGAGGCAGCACGGTTCAGCGTCAACAGCAAGGACTCTGGGACAGACTTAAGATGTTGGGGGTCAAACACCAGCTCTGCCACTTCCCAGGTGGCCTTGGCCAGGCCCTCACTGCCCCCCTACCTCAGTTTCCTCACTGGTAAAACAGAGATGTTGACAATAACGCCCACTTTAAGGGGTCATTGGCAGAGTGAGACGGCTAACGGGAAACCCCTGGGACCATGCCTGAGGCACAGCGGGTTGGAGCAAAGCCGAGCTGTTTCCGTTCTTGTCACAGCTGCTGGTGTGCTTGTCTGCTTCCAAAACAAACAGGCAGGTCCTCGAAGAAGCCACTCGTGATTTGACTATGTTCCCTCAGCACCTGGGACCTAGTAGGTGCTCAAAAAATACTCATGGAATGGCTGAATAAATATCGATAGTGAATAAATAACGTGCAGGACTAAATATTCTTTAAATGAGTTTTTAGATAGAGAGGGAGAGAGAGATCAGTTTGTTGTTCCACCTATTGCTGCATTCATTGGTTGATTTTTGTATGTGCCCTGCCTGGGGATCGAACCCCCAAACCTTGGGGTACTGGGACGACGTTCTAGACACCTGAGCTATCTGACCAGGCGCAGGCCTAATATTTTACCTTAAAGTATGCTACTGAGGGAGACACTCCAATTATACCACGTGTGTTTTTCCACTGCTGTGTGAAGGTGCTGGTGGTATTTCATTCGCTTAGTGTGACCGACACTCTGTTCTCACAGTCCAGAGTCTTCCCCTCTGCCGGGAGGGGTGCCATGCAGCCGAGGGACAGAAATGCAACTCTGGAAACCAGGATGCAGGCACGGACTGTGGCCAAAGTCCTTTGAGATGCACACAGAGAACCACCATTTGAATTTCTATTAGAAGGAAACCAGGAAGCCTCACAAGTTAAAGGGGAACAAGAAGTAGAGACAGTTGAAGGAGACTTGAGGAACCTTCTCTCTGGAGCAGCTGGAGGCTGCTGGGAACACAATGGGGTCTGCAGGGGGACTCCTCGGCTCAGGGAGACACAGGCCTGCAGTTCTCCTTCCCCACCCACTGCCGAGGAGTCCTGCTGGGAAGGGAGACCGGGGAGCTGCGAGCGAGGGGACAGTGACAAGCCTCCGTCATGGCCTGTCTCCTCAGCACACTCTTCCCAGATACAGAGCCTGCCCTCTCCCCCCGACACCCTGCAGAGGTTCCTCAGCACCTCAGTAGAGCTGCTACATAATGAGGGGTGTTTTATTCTCTGCCACGTGGGTGGGTCTTAAAAAGGTATTGGTGCCCTTATAATTATTAGGAGGTCCGGAGGAGCCGGGGGAGAGGCCAGCTCCCCATCTGTGCCTTGCATGACCCGCACGCACTTCCTTACCAGAAGTAAACTTCACGATGAGAAAGGCGCTGTGCGACGGAATGAGGCTACGATTTACCCTCTGCCACAGTCTTTTTCATGTGGTGGACAGACTGGGGAGACTCCAAGAACGTCTCGGAGATTTGTCATCATCAGAAATAAGTGCGATTCTACTGTGCAGGTGCTAAGTAGAAGGGCAGACAGTTGGAGGGAAAAAACCGATTCGTTCACAACACAGTGTAGGAGGAGAGCGCGGCAGATCCCCCGGACCCGCAGAAGGATGAGCCAGTGGGTCCCAGAGCATCGCTGGCAGCCAAAATGGCAAAGCTGAAGCTGTCCTGTTTCTGACACACCCGGCGGAGGCAGGGTCTTTGGGAAGGACAAGAATGCAGGGAAGAAGAGAAGGCAGCAGGAAGAGGGGAGACCAGACAGGAGACGGGCTGGCTCCAGACAAGAAGCCACAGGCACGAGTCTGCAGGGCTGCGGAGGACGGGACATTGTGGACGTCACCATTCAGGGCTCTCTGGGAGTCGGAGCCGACTCAGTGGCACACCCAAGTAGAAGCGCTGCTCTTTCCGTGCATTGTCTCCCTGCTTTCCCTCCCAGATGTGGGTTCCCAAAACATGGGGATATAAAACAGGGACAGGTGAGTCCCAGTAATTTGAAGCGGCGGTACTTTATAAAATGACATAAATATGGAATTAGCTTTCTTTTTTGTCATGAGAGATTTCTGGAACACAATCCAACTAAGGTATAAGTCAGAAAACAGTTTGGTTCAATTCCTTTTAACTTTGGAAAGTAAAACCCCCTTCTCAATAATTCCAATCCATAATTTATGAAAAGAGAGGATTCTATTTATTTATTTAAAAATATGTTTATTGACTTGAGGGAGAGAGGGAGGGAGGGAGGGAGGGACAGAGAGAGAGAGAGAGAGAGAGAGAGAGAGAGAGAGAGAGAGGGAGAGAGAGAGAGGCGCGCCGATTGGCTGCCTTTTGTACATACCCGACCAGGGCTCAAACCTGCTACCTGTATGTGCCCTGCCTGGGAATCAAACCTGCAACCTTTTGGTGGGTCGGATGATGCTCTAACCAACTGAGCCACCGGGCCAGGGCTATTTATTTCTTAATTCTAGGGCTAGAATATCCTCAGTCTCCTTTTCAATCAGATCTGACTCAGATTGGACCTATAACGAGCATCCTTGGAAAGATGATAAAGTACCACTGCTTCGTGAGCATCTATAGTCTACCATCATAAGAACCCCCAGACATCCCCATCCCTGTTTTACAGATTAGGAAACCGGGATTCCGAGAGATGAGGCAGTTTACCCAAGGATTTGGGTTCACCCTGCACATGCTCTCTCCAAAGTCTGCGTGCTTTCTGCTACCCTCCAGTCCACCGTCTCACAGAAGGAAGCCAGAGGACCTCAGCAGAAAGACGTTTTCTGAGGTTCCTTCTTTTAAAGACTGTAATGCATAACTAAAACTACAGAAAGAGAAAAATGTTGCACCAGACATTCCTGGGAGATGGGTTTGGGATCACTGGGCCAGACCGAGTGGCGTGAGCCCTCAGGTGCAGGGTAGGGACTCGGAGAGGGAGACTCTCTGATGTGGGCAGTGGCGCCCAGACTTCGGGGGGGGGGGAACACGGGGCACCGACTGGTTTCCCCTCCCGGCTGCTCTGTGCTGTTGCTGACTCTGCCTTTTTCTAAACAGCCAGCAGAGTCTGCCTTTATAAATATTCACCAAACCTGGAAGTCTGTGGGCCGTAAACCCCTGCAGCTGCACTTATGCCCGGATGAGGAGAGGGCCCTGTATGATGAGGACTGCGCTGGACGGAATTCTGAACGGAAACCTTTCGAGGGTGGGGGGTTTCTCCTGGAGAGCCACGGAGGCCAAGTTCCATCACGTCACTCACTGCCACTGTCCACCCCACTTCCTTAACTCAGGCAGACGTTCTGTGGCATTATTCCTAATGCCTTTGTGGTACCGCACCCCACATCACTCTCTCCCGCCTTTTTCCTGATCACTTGGCACGCTCTTTTGATCTATTCTTAACCCTGTCTCCTTGGAAAATAAACACAAAAGGAAGATTTAAATATCCATTCTTCTCCAATTCTGCTAGGGCAATTCATCTCTTCTCCCTCCCTCCCTTTCTTCTTTCCTTCTTCCTTCCTTTGCATTCTCTATCATTTTTAATTAAAATCTCCATTCTTCTTGTGTATCCTTAGGGCAATTTATTTTCTGTTTCTTCCTTGCAAATCATTGATTGGGAATCTCCCCGTGTGCCTGTGCCCTGTGAGCCGTTCGAGGTCAGGGGCCCGGGTCCTTCTCAACACTGTGGATTTGCCTCTTATCACCATTCCTGAGCCGAGGAACCACCGATGGTAGGACTGCAATGAAACTGCACCACTGTGGCCGGGGCCAGGACCAGCCTGCAGGGAGTGACAGAGGGGCCGCTCCCGAGTCACCCAAGGGCTTGTACTCACATTTGAGCTCGAGTTTGATGAAATCCGTGTTCCCCAGGTTTTCCAGGAATACCCCCCGCGGGATCAACGTCTTGAAGTAGAAAGAAATGTCAGCACTGGTTTCCCCTTGGAAGGTCGAGAAGTGCAGGTAGGAGGAGGGGTTGGGGAAGGAGGCGGCGTTCCAGTAGTTCCCTGTGGGGAGAGAAGAGAAACAGGTGGGTCGGTGACACCTTGCTCGGGCCAGTGAGGTGAACAATAACCAGTGCCTGGGTTTTAATATTTAAGTTTCCACGGGCAACGTCCCTGCTTCCTTTTGTCCTGCTCAACAATGATGCCCCGAAGCCCCACCAAAGCGATCTGTGTGCATGCATATAAAATATCTTATTAGACACCCAGAGCTGCCTCTCCTGCCCAGAACAGTCCTGGGGGATGGTGGGGAGCAGATGCCCACAGAGGAGAAAGTGGGGAGCAGCCCCTGGGGGCACTGTGTGGCAGGTGGGGGCTGTCTGGAACTTGGGCAAGTGTGCTGGCAGCTTGGGGGTGCAGGACTCTATTCAGCACCTGGGCTGAACCTAGAGGGTCAGAATGAGAACCAGGTTTCTGGGGTTCTGCCCTGGCTTGTCATCTGCCTTTGCCTGGGAATAACCTGTCTGCAGTGCTCAGAAATGGGGTGCAGGAGGAATACAGCTGGGGGAGTGCTTCTTCCCCCCTGGGAACTCCAGGTGACACGTTGCCCTGTGTGGAGAGGGGCATCGAGCTATGCCCACCTGTGGGCTCTCAATTGGCCTCTACCACTGAGCTCCGGGAGAAGACAGGATGCACCCACCCCACCTCCCTGCTCATTGCCTGAAAGGACCCAGTGTCCCCAGGGGAAAAGCAGCTCACAGGACAAAATAAAACGAACTGAGAACTGAGAACTGAGGGTAAGATCAAGAGCTCATTCTCACGCTCAGCTTCATCACCAGGGGGGAAATTCCTCATATGTGTATCTCCACTGACTCCAGAGCGAGAGGAAAGGAGACAGAAAGAAACAGAGAGAAAACACTGATCCATAGGTTTCCTCCCACACAGGAGACCGAACCTGCAACCCCAGCATGTGCCCTGACGGGGAACTGAACCTGTGACCTTTCCGTTTACAGGACGGCACTCCAACCCACTGAGCTGCACTGGCCGGGGCAGAAAATCCTTTTGAATATATACATTTCTGAATATATTTATTATCGTGGCCTAAGACTAAAACACATGAGAGTGCTTTAAAATGTTTTGTAAAGTCTTTAATACTAAGCCTATATTACAGTCACCAGATCAGGTCTAAGATGGAAGTCGCCCATGCTAAGCCGTGCCAGCAAACCAAATCTGAACTAGGTTTCTCCCAGAAAAGGAAGACCTAGGTCAACCAGTTAGCACTTGCCTGCTCAGCACAAGTGACCTGCTGACCCACCAAGCCTTCCCTTTGGTTTACATAAGGGAAGTAACCCTGCTCTGGCCAGTCAGCCGATGCCCGGCGTGACCTCCCTGCTCCTGCTTACCTGGGGCTATAAAAATCTCTGCCTCACACGGTTTCTCAGAATCCCTTTCTATCTGCTAGAGGAGATGCTGCCCAATCTGCTGAATAAGAAGCCCACTAGATCAGCAGATTGTCTGGGGAAAATCTTCTGACACCTGTTTGTTTTTTAAACTGAATTTTGCTGTACCTTTGCTTCCAAGAACACAATGTATTAACTGAATTCAGTCTATAAGTTTTTATATACTAGACTTTTTCCTCCTTTATGGAAATGCTGCACAGATGCAATATTCAGTTCAACTACTATTCTTAAATAAAATTAACTTTGTGTTGGCACTGCTATGCTTAAGCTGTGATTTTAAATTAAACTTCGAATACTGCTGTATCATGAGATATTAAAATAACCTCTTATTTAATTAACGCTGCTTGTTGCTCTCCTTAGAGACAAGCATGCACAATACGGTGACGCAGAGATAAGTGGACAGCAACACGTCACGAGTGACCTGGCGCAGACGGTCCTTGCACACGTCCTCATGACGGTGAGGACCGCGTGCTGATGGAGTCCATGGCTGCAGCTGTCCCCAAAGTCTCCATTCACAGCTATCTATTTTTGAAAATGGCACTACCATAGCCTTCAGTAGGAGAAAAATGCACTTGTTTTTTTCTCTTGGGAAGAAGACTATTATTTGACATCGGTTAGAATAATACCTGAAAAGGAAGAAACGGAATTTGACTCTTTATATTGCTACCCTCTGGGGTCTGAGTCCTCTTTCTGGCTCATGATCTGGCTTAACACACGGTCAGAGTGGGTCAGGCCCTCCCTGACCAGCTGGCCGGCACTGAGGGTCTTGAAGTAAGACTGAAATCAGCTTAGCAGGTGCAGCCCTCTCAGCGGTCCGAGTCCTGGGAGGGAGTGAAGCCAGGCCTGTGGGGCCAGCGGGGCTCTGCTCATCCTAACTGGAGGAGAACCTTTAACAACCGGGCACCCACCAGGGTCACCGGCCCCAGCCACCTTTGAGCCCAAAGCAGGGCCGTCCCATCTCTTTAGGCCACCGCGTCCCCAGGGCATGAATGTAATGAACATTTTCAAGGTCCTGTCCGATCTCGCACGTTCTTCTTTCCTGAGACTGCACAAGGGTGGCTGTCTACAGTGATTCTCAACAAAGGCAGGTGGAAAATCAAACGTCTGTTTACTGAGGTCCAGCGCCAGCTACTCAGACAGAAACATTCCTAGAGTGGGAGGACAGTTTGGTCACCTCCCTGGCTTGGCAAAACCTCCCTGCAGGCGCCAACCCCGCCCGCTCTCATGGCATGCTCACTAAGTGACTCCGAACCAATCTGGTGTCCTGAGAGGACCCACTGGCAGGGACACTGCGCCTTCTGCACACGGTGGTTCCCGGTCTCCTTCTGGAAATGTCGGGATCATCACAAGCCGTCTTTGGAGCTGTCCCTGCTGGGCTCTCCCAGGTACCTGGGTGAAGTCATACGTTCCCGACCAGCGACAGTGAAGACTGTCCCCTGGAGCTGATGGGGGTGTCAGAGTTGAGGCATCTCCCCAGGGGGAGCCGAGGGAGGAACTCTATTCACATTCACGCTCAAAGCCCCACTTGGCTATACTTCACAACAGACACCACGTACGCTTAGAGTGGCCTTCACGACAGACGCCACGTGTGACTGGAGTGGCACACGGGTGCAGCTGATGAGAGGGATGCCTGTTGGGGTGTAGGCGTCAGGGCTTTAACGAGCAGGGGACAGACCCTGCTGACCTGCCGTGTGGCCTGAGTCTGGGGCCCGGTCTCTGGGATTGGGGCTGCAACGAGGGAACACGTGTGCCATCTCCAGTGCTCCTTGGGCCTCATGATGCCGGGAGCGTACAGCACTATTATTGTTTGTTTATAATGCTCACCATGCACTGTGAGCTCCCTGAGTGCTGGGAGCCAACCATTTCTTCTCCATAACCTTTGACCCCAGAGCCAAGTATGTACTCAACAAATCGTGACATCGGTGGGTCAGTGAATAGCTGCCTCTCTCCATTATATTAAGTGCCACTCTGCACACAAAGTTCTCGTGGGACAAAGCCCCCCGTACAGCAACCTGAGCACGGAAGGCGGAGAGTAACTGTGAATAGGAGCTGGTTCCGAGTCAGCTCCTACCTGGGCATGGCTTCTGCTGGCATGCCATGTCTCTCTGGTCCACGACTTCACTTTGAGGAATCCCCACAGGGCTCAGTGGACAGTGCCACACGTCTGCAAGACCGACGGCCTCATCACCTGCCGGCGACTGGAACAGCTGCAACCTGTGCTGACCGTCACAGTCAGTGCCACAGAGGGGCAAGTGGCACTGATGAGGACACCAGGGGGAGATAGGAAGCTCCTGTCTGTCAAGGGCTCGCATGGCAGCAGGGGCGGGGCGGCCAGCGTGGACAGGCAGAAGGGCCACGTTTGGAAACTGAGAGGGAACGTGTGAAGCAGAGCCAATGGGAACATCTGAGCCTGGAGGGGCCAGTCAACAGTGACAACATGGAGGCAGGTAGAAGAGTCCAGGGACCCAGCCGAGGGTGGGCGACGTGGCTGGGGCGGGGTTGACGGCTCTACAAGTTGGAAAACTACTCGGACGTGTGAGAAGCTTCTCAGACACGTCCTCGGCCGGGCCTGGGTGCATCTCCGGTGGCGAGGGGAGCCCAGGCGGTGCTTCTGGCCTCAGCGAGTCATCGCAGAAAATGCAGCATCATTTCTTCATCCAAACTCTTCCACAGCCGTTCACTTCTGTCTCGCCGGTGATTATTCGGTAGGGGATTCTGACTTCACAATTTCCGAGGGACGTTTTCTGATGGGCAGCAGTTCATTTTAAGCCTAACGCTAAGTTTGAGTGTGGTTTTCGAGATAAGTGGTGTGAGAAGGGATACAGTGAAACGTAAGTCCCGCCTTCCCCCTTCTGACACCGTGCCCAACTTAGCGACAATTCCTCCTGCACCTTTAAGTTTTTAAACTAATCCCTGTATTTCTAAAATACTCTTGTATAGGTATGTATTAATTTATGCATCTTAGGTCTTCTCTACGGACTTCCCTGGATGTGAGATGAGGACTGAGCGATTTTACAAGCAACCTCCCTACTGTTTCTCTTCCTGTTCTCCCCAAACAGCCAGATGACAGATTTTTGGTCCTGCTGACATGCAATGTACTCTAATTCCTGAACCTCCTGGGGTCCTGCAGTTTGCTTCTCATTGGCCCATTGACAGTCTGCGCTTACTGATTTTCTTGTACGTTCACAAGGAGCAACTGAACACGGGACGTGCTAGAGTACTCTCTGTGACAGCCACACTGGCCGTGGGGGGACCATGAGGACGCGTTGCTGGGAGGATGGAGGGGACGGCAGCAGGGGAGCTCACGGGGCCCCTCCGGCCCGTCTGTCCCTCGGTGGAGCTGAGGGGCAGTGGTGCATGTGCCGGCTGCGGAATCAGACAATCTGGTCCCGTCACCCCACCCCCGGGCGCCTTTCCTACCTCACCTTTCCCTCATTTGTGCAATGAAACAGCAATGGAAACTCCCTCATGGGGTGTTGACAATCACAGCAGACGAGGCCAGAAATGCATTTAGCAGAGTGCCAAGCCCTAAAATAAATGCTCAACCCACGCTGCTAATCATTTCTAAACTGATGGCTTTAGTGTCACATACAGTCACTGTCCGAGGGACTGGCCCAGGCAGAGTGAGGGTGGGAAATGGGGTCCCTTTCCTTCACCAGGTGAAGAGCAAGTCATCGTGCCCCGAGGCCTCTCCTGAGCCCACCTGACCGCGGTGGGTGGGTTTTCTAAGGGGAGGCCCAGGCTGGACCGAGAGCTCTCCTGACCCTTCTGACTTCTCCAGCCATCGGCTCATCTCAGACCTACCTCCACGTCTCCCCCCTCGCCCCTCTGTTGCTCCCTGCCTTTGAAACCTCTGTACGCCCTCAGTCTTCATCTCCTTACTGACCAAACGAAAAATTTCATTCAGGGCACACAGATGAGAACTATCCTTGAGCCCGGCAACGTGATACATGGTTTGCAGGGTAGCCCTCAGATAAAAATCTGACGAGCGGAAGAGTGACCGAGCAGCTCCGAAAGAGGGGCCCGAACACTGTAAGTAATTGCACTTGGACAAAGGTAGACAGAGAGCTGACCACGGAGCCGCGAGAAGTGAGAGGTGCAGGCCCCACCTTGATGTCAGGCCCCTGCTGTCTTTCCTTCCCCGTCAGAGGCGAGACAGGTAATTAGGAAAGGGGAAGAGGCAGTTGGCTGATGTGGAGCAGATGCGTGCGGGCTCTGCCGGCCGTGGCTCAGCGAGGTGCGTGGCTGCCGGTGCGGTCTGGTGCCGGGGGTTTTCCATCTGCTCTCAGACTCGGCAAGTTCCTGAATTCAGCCACTGCGCTGGGAAGCTCCTGAGGCTGCTGCTTCCAGTGGCCAGCACGTTCCACTGAAATACCAACTGGGGCAGACTAGCCGCTCTGGAAATTTTCGGTGGCCTGGAGATTAGAAATCTGAGTCTCCTTTGAGTGGTGTATTGAGTCTTTGTTGTTCACAACAACGACCCAGACAGCCCTGCGGGCACGCAGATTTGAGCCTCCTTACACGGGGAGGAAAAAGTTCCTCCCGTAACGAAGCCACTTTGTGCTTCCGGGAAAGGGAGAAGCCGCTTTCCTTGGCTCCCAGTCTCCTCTTATAGGGCCAGCTGGACTCAAAACGAAGAGCCGTGAGTCACCATGCGAGTTTTGTCCTCTCCAGACGGCCTTTCCCATCGCTGCAGCCCCAAGGGGGCTGTTACACACGTGTGGGAGGGGTCAACAATGTACCTGGGCAAGAAAGGGATGGAGTCCCCTGGGGAAAAGAAGAAACCCCAGAGGATGCTTCCTGCGTCGCTGTGGGCTGGGGACAGCTAGATGCTGGGGGAAGAGAAAAAACGGCTGGTTCCTAAGTGGCCGTGGAAACTCAGGCGTCGAATCCATCCGTGGTGTGTTTAAACGTAGGGGCACTTAGAGATGATTTTATTTCATTTTAAGTCTTGCAACAATCGTGTGTACTTGGATACTTAGGGCAGGGCAAGTCTACGTCTTCTTGTGAAGCTCTTCCGGGTCCCCACATTTGACCCTGATATTTCCTCAGACTTTCTTCTTTGGGGCTATCATCAGTTATGTCTAATTTATACCAGTCACCCAGAGTGCATTGGGGTTCAAAGTGAAAAATTCGTAACCCCAGGCAGAGAAATGGATAACTAGGTGTGCAATGGAAACGTGTGGGCTTAATGTTCTTTTTCTCAGATTTCTGTCTTGGATAGATCCCAAAGGTTTCTGTGTGACTGACTCCAAAGAACGAGGGAGTAGCAAGCCTGACTCCCTCACACCCTGGTGAGTAAAGGACTGGTGGGGAGATCTGTCTGATTTAGCAAAAACAAAACTGCTGCATCTGGAGGTCGCAGAACAAGTTTATTACACCCAGAACACGCAGGTTGAAATTAAGAACGGTTAACGAGCAGTGTAGTACATGGAAGTGGCCACTGGAGGGAGACTCTGGGGATTGTCCAGATTTTAAACGCTTTTCTTAGTTTTCCGGAGCCATTTCACCTGCTCTTATGATTCCCAGGACTGATCACAGGTCAGCAATCCCCAAATGCACGCATACAGTTAGATCTCTACTGTGACTTTCAGATTTAAGATGTGCATTTCTTACTGGACAGCTTAGCCTAGACCCACAAGTAGCTGCCTTCAACTCTATGACTGAAAGTGAATATAATTCTTTTTTCCATATTAACTCTGCCTGCGGTGTACTCCATATTGGGGCTGTCCCCACTCAAGCCAGAGACATGGGAGTCACCCTGGCTGGTGTGGCTCAGTGGATTGAGCATTGGTCTGCGAACTAAAGGGTCACCGGTTCGATTCCCAATCAGGGCACGTGCCTGGGTTGTGGGCTGGGAACCCAGTAGGGGGCGCACAAGAAGCAACCACACATTGATGTTTCTCTCTCTCTCTTCCTCCCTCCCTTCCCCTCTAAAAATAAAGTAAATTAAAAAAAGAGTCACCCCTGAGCACCCAATCAACCTCCAAGGCCCGATTGCCACACCTCTGCCCAATGTCCCAGGCCATTGTCCTCTCCTGCCCGGATGCCACATGAACCCCAGTGCTGTGACAAAGCCAGCAGAGAACTTTCTCTAAAACGCACAGCCGGCGATTTCCCTGTCATGGGCGAACCCCCGATGGCTCTGAGTGCCTGCAGGACACATGTCAAGCCCTCTGCGTGACCGCCGTGTCCCCAGCCTGTACTCGTGTGTGGGCCAACGATGGCTCTGAGGGCGCCGGCCCCGTGGATGCTACTCAGTCCTTACTGAGGCTCCCACTGGTATCGGCTTCCTCTTTTTCTCTCCTGTAATTGTAGTTCGTGGTCTAATACCATTAAGTTTCCATTTCTCCTAAAATCCTTACCTGAGAATATGTTTATTGATTTTAGAGAGGAAGGGGGCGAGAGAGAGAGGGAAAAAGAGAGTCAGAGAGAAACGGTGATCAGGTGCCTCCCGTACACGGCTAACCGGGGATCAAACACACAACCTAGGCATGTGCCCTGACTGGGAATGGAACCCACAGCCTTTTGGTGTACAGGGACGATGCTCCAACCAGCCGAGTGACCGGGCTGGGTCCCACCGAGTCCCCATTTCATCGTCTGCCCTGGTGCCCTGAAAACAGTCATGGAAGAACTGTAACCTGCAGTGATGCGTTTGGCCACACTCGGCCTCCAGGCAGAGCCAGCCCCGGCGTACTGATAGACTACAAAATCCCCAATGCCACGTCCGTAGAGAGACAGGGTTTACATCAAATCCCCTGGGCGAGTACAGAGTGGAAAAAAGCCGCCCATTTCAGCAGAACACTGGATGGGAAAATTGGAAGCAGCTCTAGACAGGCGGAGTAACAGATTGATATGATCCGTACAATCACGTCTTGCAAACCAAAGTTTCCTTTCTGCACTCTTTCCATTAGAGGAAATAAACAGATTTCCGCGTCCTATTCACAGATACTGTCGTTTCCCTACTGAAAACTGCACGTCCCCGTGTCTCCAGGGATCAGAGAGGTGCGGTGCAAAGAGGCGGAGCCGGGCGACAGCAGGCGTCAGCTCTGGAGCCCGCTTCTTTGTAAGTTAGAAACGCAGTTCCTTTGTCGACAGGGCTGTTGTGAGGACGGAGTCAGCATTAGGGAATGCTCACGGACTGAGACACAATAATGCATCTCTGTCAGGCCTATGGTTATGAATGGCAACAGAAAACAACAGACTTCTCTGTGTGCAGGGGTGAGCCGGTGGGCTGGCATGGACGCGTTACATGCTGGGGTTTCCTAAGAACTCGTACACACTTGGGAAGAAGGGACCAGCAGGAAGGAGGCCTGAGATCAGATTCCATTCGGCGGTTAAGTGAACATACTTTCTAATACAAAAACCATGCGCACACACCTAAGCAAATGTCCGGAGTTGGAAGGTAAAAGGAGCAGGTGGGGGCCGCAGTCCCATTCTCCAGCTGCACCTCTCTGCCGCTGTTCCCACCGTGTGATGCTGGGCGCCAGGACCCTGCCTCTGGCTGGCGGAGGGGCTGTCCGGTGGAACTGAAGCCCATGACAGGGGACACATGTTGGTCTGAGATTTCGTGGGACCGGTGGGAGTTTTCTAACTTTGCGTCACATAGTTAGGACATAGGGTACGCTGAGTGCAAGGGTATCCAATAGGGTGATTTGATTTCAAAGGAATCTGGACATTTGCCCGAGGGCAGGACCGACGAGGGGGCTGCGATGCCTGAAGAGTGAGCAGTGTTTTCACAGGAAGACGCAGCGGATGGTGGGTGACCAACCATGGCAGACCTGGCAGACCCGCTCGGCACTGCAAACCACTCTGAGGGTGTGCCAGGGCCACAGCGTCAAGGATTGTCCCTGGACGAGGGCCCTGCTGCAACCCCCGGGGTGGGCCTCACTCTGCATTTACTGATCAGAAGGAGGGGCACAGGTACATACCTGGGCAATGCAATACGGCGTGAATGCCACCTTACCACTGCACTTACGTTTTCCACAACAGCATGTCAAGTCGTAAGCTAGAGATACCAGTGCCTGTGCCTTCCCCTCCAGGTAACTGGGCCCATGGGAAGCCTGCTTGTCCAGAACCGAGCTGTTTGGGAATCGCGATATTTTCAGAAGTGAGCTGAGATTATCACAAGAAGCACAAGAAGTTTTACCCACCACGGCAGGGCGCTGTAGGTTAGGCTAATCCGAACCCGAGTAGGTGTGGGCACAGGGTGGGCTTTGGAAGCAATTCCTCCAACAGCTTGGCAGTCACCAGAGCTCGGCCACTCGGAAACGTGGAACGTTCTGACCTCTCCTCCGTCCAGGGCCTCGGGGGGAAAAAGGGCCCCTGGGCTTTCCGGCTCACTCCTGAAGGCACACACACCCAGAGCCGAATGGAGGCCGATGGGACCAATCTCACGTTTCACCTCTGCAAAACTTTATGGGAAGTTTGTGGGGATTTATTGTTTCAGGAACAGAAGGACATTTACCTACAGATGCAGGGAAATAAATTTCAAGTACATTTAGTGTTGGAGAATGGTCACTTTAGTGCCCATTTCAATCTACTTGACTTTCTCCTCAATCTTCCATCCCCCACCTCCCGCAGCACGCGCGCGCGCATGCGCGCGCGCACACACACACACACACACACACACACACACACACACGCACATCCGTTTGGCTTAATGCTTGATTGCTTTGTAAAAGTTTAAAGAGTTTTTAATAGCAAAAAAAAAAATGCAATCAACCACAGTTACAAATCTATTATGGTATATTAAAAAAATAGAATACAATGGGGCCCTCACAAGTGAAACAGACCTACACAAATTCCCAACTGTATTGTAAAGGGCAAGCAATGTTCAGAATAAGATGCACATTGTAGCTCTGTTTGCTTAAAAAGTATAGGTGCCTGATACGGATATACATGCATACACACATACATATAGTACCCACATACAGACACACGTGTGTGTTTGTGAAAGAGTACAGAGGAAAAGAGATGGGAAAGACGGGGAGAAGCAGAGACCAGAGGCCTAGAGGGCTGGCAGGAGGGGAGTCTTGGGAAGAGTGGGATGGGGGAGCGCGATTGGACGGCATAGAGACGCCTGGGCGTGGAGCCGAGTGAAGGGGAACCTAAACGTGGGCTGGGACTCCAGTAACCTCAGGTTCCTTGTGAGATGCAGACAAAGGTCCGCCCCCGCCCCCATGCTGGCTGTCAGACTGTGGGTTTTAAAAGAGTGTCTCTATCCACACAGGTGGATGAGCTGGAGGTGGGCTCTGCTTCTGCCTCTGCATTTCAGGCCTCTGAGCCTGGCCCTAGACCCCTCCCGCAGCTGCAGTGGGAAGGGGGTGGGGGCACCGCCCCTCGTGCTGATGGAGGACAAGATTCCCAAGGCCGCGCCATTCACAAGGGAGGCTTAGATGCCGAGGGGCCATTTCTAAATTATAAACTGCCAGTGTCTCCCTCACTAACTCACTATGAAGTTATTAGTACTTATTAACAGTTAACTTCGTAGGGTCACTAACAGGTATTGATGGCAGCTATGATCTTTCACACTGTGTTCCAAGCAATGTTTAATACAGGTAGTATCCTGATTGATTAACCTTCACAGTACCACCTGAGGTATTCTCTCCATTCTTCACGCGAGGAAACTGAGACACAGAATTTAACGTCAGTTCCATTTTAATCCAAGTTCTCACGGCTTCAGGGCCATAAAAAGTTTCTGCCATGTTTAAAAAAAAAAAGGCAATTCCTTCCCACTCCCTCACAGCCCTCACCTCTTCTTATAAGAGCACTGACCCACAAAACATCCCTATGGGGTTTTATGCTGGGCTTTCTTGACCCCTGAAAGGAGCCTCGAGATGCGACTGCATGCTTGTCTTCAGCGGAAGGAGACTCCAGAGATTCTTCGGTAAAGGGCAGGCAGCCAGGGTGGGGGTGGGGCAAGACTCCCCATGTTGCCCCCTGTCTCCACGGAGACCCTCCTCTAGGCATGCCCAGCCCCTGACTCTATGCAAGAGCCAGTATGGAGGGACCTCAGGATCTTGTCTCTGCTTCTCACACCCTCCTGGTCCGCTCCCTCCCTTGCTCACTGGGCTCCAGCCACACCAGCCGTCTTTCTGTTCCTCAAAATACCAGACTTGCTTCCATTGCAGGACCTGTTTCCCTTCCCAAAATGCCTTCCAGAGACTTCTGCAGGATCAGCTTCTCCTCACAGTTCAGAGGCCAGTCACCTTCTCAGAGCCAATGCCTCCTTCTCAGCAAAATGCAAGATCCAATCTAAAGCCACACTTGGTCATTCTCCATTAATTTCATTTTTACAGCATGGACCATTATCTAAAATATCCATTCTGATGTTGAGTTTGCTTCTGTCGTGACTGTCCTCCTGGACTGAGATATGAGTCCATGCATGCACTTGCTTTGCCTGCTTGTCCTCTGCAGTGTTTCTGGCTCCTAGACCTAGCCCTGCACATAGTAGGGGCTCAAGGCGTGAATGAAGGCAATGCACCGCCTTGGGCCCACCAGGCGGGAACTGTGGGCCACGCAGTCTGACAGCCAAGGAAGGCCTCCAAAGCTCCAGCTGCACGTGGAGGGAGGTGCTCCTTGACTAAGTCAGGCCGTGTGATATTTTTTTTTCCATATGACATTGAGCTGCGTTTAACTACAGACTTCCACGTTCCGTGTGACACGGGGAGAGAGGACTGGATAGGGCCGAGGCTCGGGTGAAAAGAGGCCCGTGGTGTAAGAACAGGCGTGGGTGGTTCCTGACGTCCAACGCTCACAAAGAAGTTGTCTGAAAACGTGCCACGGCGGCCGAAGCCTGGGCTAGGCCTCGAGGGCAAAGGGTCCAATGTTCCAACTGAACCGAAGCTTGTGCTGTAATATTTCCCCGTGACGGTTATCATGCTTAACAACCTGTACCGTTTCCTGGGGCGTGGACTGGGCTGGGAGAAGGCGATTCTCCAGCTCTGACACCTCCAAGGAGCTTGAGATTGGAGGAAGGTTGGGCACTGGGCCAGACTCACCCAGTGATTCTGCCCAGGCTCCAAGTCTCTCCTCTGCTCTCAGGTGGGCAGATGATTTTTTCAGTCCTATCAGGGGGTACCAAGAGCTTGATCTTTTCCAGGTGGCAGCCCCTCCACTCTGTGGGCAAGGCTTGCACTCCAATGCTTAACGAGGATAAGTCCTCCGAAGTTTCACTGCCTTCACAGCACGGGCTTTTGTAGAAATGGGGAGATGCACCCGTTCGAGAGACGCTGGGAACCTAAGAAAGCCATTTTGGCTTTCATGCCCTTTTGTCTCCTGGAACCCTGATCTCCAAGTTGCATCTCTGGCCTCGCCTTTACCAATCCTGCCAGCAGGTGTCAATCAACTAAACCTTCATAATGTGGTGGCTGATAATGGCTGGATGACTATTTACCTGTGGTTTTCTTTTTTAATTTTAATGCGGGACTCCTGAAGATTGAAATACCTTTAAGATCCAAACTAATTAATCTGTAATGATCTGATCTCAAGTGCCAACCCAGGGTGGAGATAAACATTTCCATATTCACGTCTATATTTATACTTATAATAATGATCTGGTAGCTGTCTCTCAGCCAGGGTCTGTTTCACTGGAAGTGCGCGTGTGCGTGCGCACACACACACACACACACACACACACAGAAAATTGTTCCTCTTAAAATCACGATGAATGAGGAGACAATGTTAGAACAAGCCATAAACTACTCTTATTTCCTCCACTAACAAGAACCAAGTAATAATTTCCAAAGTTTACACGTGAGACTGAATTTGGATGTTGATACTTTTAAGTAGGAAGGAAAGGGTCAGGTTTCATGCTTGAGAAAAATGACGTACACATTGAAATGTGCTCAATAAAAAAAAATTAACAATGTGAATGCCACTTGCCACGCTCCATGAAAAAAGGTTAAACTATTTCATGACATTTCCTCTTAAAAGTAAACTTGAAAATACCTTCTCTGGAGAAAATACACGGGACCGTTTCCCCTTGCTCTCTATTTCACGTGCCTGAGAAACCACGAAGCATTCCACTGTGCACTGATCAGAAAACTCAGAGTGGGCAGGGAGGGAATTTTCACAGGAGTAATTTGGGAGATGAGACACAAGACCTGATTAGTTTCCACAAAGCATTGCAACTCTGTTCAGGACGGGTCCCCACTAGTGAAACGTGTTATTCCCTTCAGGTGATTTCCCCGGGTGGTGCTTTTTTGTCTGTCTCAACTTGATATTCAATTCTTTTACAGTCATCGGCTCACAACTTCATATTGTACAGTACAATAATCTGCAAGGTTTGCTAAAAATGCATCTTTCAGAGCTGTAATGCCCAGCTATTTGGAATCGCTCAGTCCTGGACTCAGGGATCTGCCCTTTTAATGAGAACCTCAGCATCTTCTGGAAATGACAGAAGTTTCAGAAACACGGTTTTAAAGTCCGTGCAACTCTCCGATCACTTATTAGAAGCCTGGCTAATTTTGAACTTTGTGAAGGGTAAATGGGACATTCCTGCATGTTACTGGTGCAGCCAGGTCAGGGGCTTCACACTGAGGACACAGGGACAATGTCAAGAAATTGTTTTGGGTTCCTGATTTAGGTTTCGGTGAGTGGAGCAGGTAGGAAGCCACGCAGATGCTGAGACAGCAGGAAATGGTCCACTGTAAGATAACAGCGGATATCTCCATGACCAGGACATATTAAAACTATGCAAGAGGAAGACTATACACAAAAAAGAGAATGAAGAAATAACTTTTCCCAACCTTGGGTTTTCTTTATGTTTTTCTTATGTCATAAACAAATATTTCTTAGAACAAGTATTTCTATGTGTTGACGTTTTAACATCTAAAGGACACTGCCTTTGTCTCATCCTCATCTTGTCCCAGGTGCGCAGGCCTCTCTCAACCAGACGGAAGTGAAAGTAGGTAACTTCATCCTTCAGGTTATGGCTTGTCAATCTCGAGAACTGGGTAAGTATATTGTTCCAAAGAGAAGGTGTAAATTGTTAGGTGGATGCATGAAGTAGCTGATTCATTCAAGTATAAAAACAAATGGAATGTAAATGAAGGTCCAAGTTTATGTTTACTCACGGGGGCCACTGCAGAGCAAAGTGCAGTACAAGGTAAAAGGAGGCTCCTTGCTGCTGGTAGGTAAATCCATGCCCTTGTGCATTCTTGCACTCTCGCATACACATCCCCAAAAATGTGAGCACCATTCCAGGAAGGTGCGTGTGGTCTGGCATCCTTGCTGAACCGGGCACAAGAAATCTTCCAGTGTGTTTGGCCTCAGCACAAAGACTACGGGTCAGAGGCTACTGTGTCCAAAGAGCTTGGTGGTCAAGGACAGCGCATACACAGAAAAGTGGAGCACAGCCATATGCACTTGTATTTAGAAATGTCACTATGAGCTTACGACACTGAAATAACATGGGTTTTCCATTTCTGTCTTTATTAAATGTGGCCAAACAACAGCATTTAAAAAAATCTCCCATCAACTCTCCTTCTTGCCCCCTGTTCCCCAGATTTTACACCTAGATATTCCTCCCTACAACCCTCTGCTACTTCCAGCAGGGATGCTGAGACCGTGTCTCAAGCAGTAAAAGCAACTGGAACGGGGCTGAAACATCTCCTTGTTGCCAGAAACAAGCACAGTACTGAAATACTAAAAGGTCAGAGTCAGGTTAAAGAGAATTCCTGTCGGTCAAGTTTTGATGGTTTGGCATCATGTGAGACAGCGGGACCTCAGTGAGCATGAATTACAGTTGGCTGAAGGAAGTCGGGTCCGGTCTATGAATGCTTATTTGCTCATAGGAATACTTAGAAAAGTTAACATGAGGCATATAAAAGAGAGTTGTAACACAGAGAAGGGCAAACAAAAGACGGGGTGTGAATACAAGTGAGTCTGTGGTTTCCTCTGCTAACGATATTCCTGACTCTGAGTTGCAGGGTATGTATCTAGTAGGGAGAGTAGGAGACACTAACTGGTAAGCCAAACAACCCAAAGGAAGGCAGTTTCTACAGTGAGATACAGAAGGACCAGCCGGTAGCTGGAGATGCCCATAAAAACGGGTAATTCATCAGCACTAGTGGCCACGTCGTACAGGAGGAAATCAGCAGTGATTTCAAAGACAACGATGTGACTCAATGTCCTGAAGAGGGGTGCTAAAAAGGGCAGACTCAATGCATTACCTACCAGGAGAGAAGGCGGTGCTTGCGTGTGGTCCCAAAAGTCGTAGTAAAATATTCTAACAGACCGAGTCAATGCATCCCAATAATGGGATAACGCAGAAGGTCTTGTGATACTGGCCAAATCATTTTTGACTTCAATTTCATCTTTGCGGATTTAAATGAAGCTTAATCCGATAATCACTGGCTAGGGTTTATTTCTCAGAAGAGAACCTGTGTCCTCACCAAGAATCAATCGGTTCATATCCTGGATCCTACATTCCTGGCAGCTCTGAGTGATTGTTTTCATTTGGATATGGAAATAGTTTTGAAACCTAAGAAGCTATAAAAATAGTAAAAATAGCTGATATGTTAGAAATGTCACCCAGGAAAATAATGAGAGCTAAAATATGAATCAGGATAAGGATAAAAGAGAAATCTGAATTCATAGTATTACATGTTTATAACTATTTTAATCTAAAGTTACTGATCACCTTCCTTTGTAGTTACAACAGTTTTGTGAGGGTTTTCTATACTTGTAAGTTACTCACAATATTCAGGAAAACTGCATTTATCAGGATTTTTATTTCAGTTCAATGCTCAGAAGTGCTTGATCAAGTACGTTTGTGGTCAATGTTCAGGGTGTTTGGGAAATTTAACTGGTTGGATCTCTCAGTTACGATTACTAGTTTTACAAGTAAACAAAGTAGTCCATGGATATCTGGGAAATGATAATTTTCTTTAAATAAATGTATCCTGTTTAATTCATAAAACTAAGACAATGGTCGTTAAAGAAAGCACAAAGAAAAATAAGTGTCTCTTTGTAAAGAAAGTGCTACAGACTGGATGTCTGTGTCCCCCGTCCACGTGTTAAACCTTAACAGGCACTGTGACAGCGCTACCTGTGGAGGCGGGGCCTCTGAGGTCAGTAGGTCATGAGGGCGGAGCCCGCAGGACTAGGATTAGTACTCTGACTATGGAGGCCCCAGGGAGTGCCCATGTCCTTCAGGAATCAGGCTCTCACCTGAAACTGAATCTGCTTGTGTCTTGCCCTTGAACTTCTCGGCCTCTAGAACTGTGAGAAATAGATTTCTGGTGTTTACGAGCCCCTGAGTGCATGGTATACAGTTACAGCAGCCTGAGAGGAGTAAGACAGAAAGGATCAAACTAAAACCCCTTTGACAATGAAGTCGAAGTCATCACAAAGACATCATTTCAAGTCCATGCAGACTCAGAGGGGCAGCCAAATGACAGTGGCAAGCAGGCACTGGGGAGGGCCAGAGACCCTTGGATGTCTTCCCTGTACCATTCTCCCCTCATCCCTATGAATGGAGTGCCCCACAATGACTGCTCTTGATGTCCTGTCAACCTCAGTGGGTGGCAGTTAACACATTGCATACTGCATAGAAATCTCTAAGACATACACACCAGGGACCGCACGTTTTTGGGCAAACTGCACGTTATTTAAATCATCATAACTACAGATCATCTCCGGAATCGTCAAAACAGTCATCCACATCTTCGATCTCACCAGGAATATCTGATAAATTATCATTAAATACTTCCGGAAGTGTATCAGTTTCGTTGGTTTCCTTCCTTTTTCTGAGAGGGGGCATTTCTAAAAGCGCCAGGAACTTGAAGACGAAGATTAATCGAATGACCAAAATACAATGTAACTGCAATGCTTTCTGGGTTCGTGCAATTCTATAGTTTTTCATAGATTGACCTGCATGGTTTCCACCAATGAGATCACTTCATTCGATGTGGACAAGACAGTGTGTTGACATCTAAGGTCCATAACAGATGGCGCATGAAACACAAGAAAACTCGTGAGCGGTACGCAATGTGTTAAGAAGCTTTGGTTTGATTTAGAAGCAAAAGACAAAATAAAACAAAAACAAAAACAAAAAACAAGGAAAAAACTCCACTGTATACATATAAGCAGAAATTTCTGGTAGGACTGTTAAAATTGAAGGCAGGTCACTACTTCACTGCATCCATCACTTGCTAGGGCAGCCCCCAGATTGCTCCGCCCTCCAGGTGGGCTGTGCAGGAGGGTCACCACGCCCACACCTGGCCACGCCCACACCTGGCCACGCCCACAGCAGAGCAGACAGTTGGCCTCTGTCCTTCAGGGTAAACAAAGATCGAGCGTGGCAAACGCTGACATTTTTCCATCTAAAAACTTTTTTTTTTTTTTAAAAAAACAAGAGCCTAAGTTTAATCTGAGAAAATTCTCAGGAGAAATATTTATACTTAAAAGTATAAAAAATTTAAATGGAAATTTTATTAAAAGGCAAGAAATCACAGCACTAACTGCTAATCTTTTCCTTTTGAGAAGCTGAAAAAGCATGAGTATTCTTTTAAAATTAGTTCAGATATAGTACTTAGAGTGGATGGATTAGTCAATTAGGAAAAATTATGCATTTTTAATCAAAGATTTTATAAGACATTTTGACTTGTGACAATAAAAATGTATTCTGAAAAGCACTGATGGTTAATAACCCAGATTCTACTCTTGTACAGATAGGAAAATTCATATTTAGAGCTTAAGCTTTGAGAATCACCATTTTCCTCATAAAATGGTCTCTGCTTTATGTCATAGCCCTAGACAGGGATGCATCTGACTTACCCTAAATTTCCCAATCTCCAGGTATTTATATAAATATTCCGAAGAGAAATGGGTTGTTTCCAACAGCTTTAATTAGTTTTCCATATATAGAGGTCATAATCCAGTTTTACCATGATATTACATTTTGTGATGGCTGTTAAATAGAAATTGAGTGTGTACCTGGGAACTTTAATTTAAAAACATCTCCTCACAGAGAATCTGGAGCATCACTATCGCTCTCCTATTACTCAAAGTTTTATCACCAGCCTGAAATGGACCGACTAAATGACTGTCGTGGGTAACTCATAAAGCTGTACCGCTGAGGGCTGACGTATGGCCGGACGAGGAGCTTGAGAGACCATTTGGAGCATGTAATATCGGCGCCGGCTTGTTTTCCCATTATGCCTGATAGAGAAGCCGGCCACGCCACCGGGGATGAAGCTTTATTAAATGCAAGGACGTCATTTCTCTAGGCGCCCCTCCTCTGAGTGAGCGTGCATTACTTACGATCACGACGGGAGCACTCGGCAACCCTCTTCTCGTGATCTCTCGGCACAGGAGACTCAGAGGACTAAGAGGAAATGACCGGCCGTTGCAGATGGCTATCTAAGCAAATTATGTCATTTTAACGCGATCTTCTTTACATGGAACCGACCGTGCCCTTCCCTTCCCCTCTAGCACACCACAGAAAGAGAAAGAAAGAAAAAGAGGAAGCAAGTGCAAAGGAAGAATGGTGATTTCGAAGAGTCTGTGGGAAAGAATTACATTCAGGGCCTGGGAGCCACAGGAGACGGCAGATGAAAGAGGAGAAAAATGCTGTGGGCACCTGAAATGCGACGCTGTGCACAGCCCTGGGGACAAGGAGCCACGGCTCTGCCATTCCACTGCCACCGACTTTAACGGCAGGACCTGCTCTCTGATCACCCTGTGAGGTTCTAGGGCTGAAGAGGAGGCTGGGCCGGCTGCAGGCCCAGCGCCCCGGTGGAACACCCACGTGACGTCCACCAGATGGCAGCAGGAAGTAAGGTTTGTTCCCAAACTGGCGCCGATGGTGCCGAGTCACGGATGCATTGCAGGCAAAATGAATTCTCGGTCTTGTGAGGATTTATATTAAGAAACACACTGCCTGAAGAAAATAAAGTGTTCCGTGAAAATGCTTCTCAGTTGTGAGTTGTTGCAGCACAAGAGAAATTTCACCTTTCGGAGGATCGCGTGATGAGAACAGAGCCTTTTGGAAAGATGCAAATCTGCAGTAGGGTATCCGCGGCCACCTAGGGAGCTTCAGACTGCTGTTTAAAAAGCGCTGGTGTCAATGGGAAGCTAAGGGAAAATGATAGTTTTTTTTGTTTTCTCCTGCAAAAGGCTTCTGGGAGTGTCCAGAGATAACAGTCACACAATCACGAAGCTTGAATGGTTTAAGAAATACACATAAATCAGTCCTCACCTTCAAATGCAAGTATTTTATTTCGTGTGTTAAGAGAAAGGATATGCAGAATGGTTGAATGTTTTTGCCTTTCTGGAATAAGGGGCTGTTTGCTTTGGTGAGTAAAAGAGAAACCTTGGTGCACTTCTCATTTGCCGCTGGTCTTACAGATGCCTTTTCTTGTTGTTCAGTCAGAGTTGTCCCAATTTTCCCTCGTTGCTCTCCCATGCCCCGCCCCCTCCTCGGTCAATCCCCACCCTGTTGTCCATTACCATGGGTCCTTTATACACGTTCCTTGACTAGACCCTGACCCTTCTGGCCCCGGTTATCCCCCCCTCCCCTCTCATCCAATGATCAGTCTGTTCCTTGTTTCCATGCCTCTGGCTCTGTTTTGCTCATTTGTTTGTTTTGTTCATTAGGTTCCACTTATAGGTGACTTTTATTCTCAACATTAACCTCCCCGAAACTCTCAATTCCCCACTCCACCCTCTGAACCTGCCACGTCTCCAACTGGGTTTCTTCCGTACAGATGAGCCCATGCTATGAAGGAAACTGCCACGGAGTCAGAAGGACCTCTCTGGCCCTCACCTCTACAGTGTCCCTGCGATGTTCCTGCAGAAGCCACAGGAGGAAGCGTGAATGTCAAATATACATTCTGTCAATTTTATAAATTGTTACATCAATCTAAAACAATTATTTTTGAGCATCTTCCTAATCTCCGTGCTTTGAGGTGTCTCTCATTCTAACAACACAACATAACACAACACACAACACAAGAACTGGATATACTGGCTGGCCCCTTCAGGCACCAGCCCCCCTTGTTCCCCTGATCAGGAACGGATAGCAAATATCAGTGCCCCGGATCCCTTTATGATTTGGCTTCTCCCCAAATCCAATGGAATGCTTCCTCTGGAGCCACAAATGAAATCCTAAACTTTAAGTCCGACAGTCTTCTCCTGTCCTCGTTCTCCTCGACCCTGCTGACCCCCATCGTCAAGGTCTTCCGTCTCCCGACTGTCATACCATGAAGAGTACCTGCTCTTCCCTCCGTCAGTTTCCTTTGGTGCCTTTGCCTCTGGGGCTCCTCTTCCTCCCCCCCCTGGCCTGCCTTTCCTGCCTTTGCTGTAGATACTACAAAAGGCTTGAGCAATTTTTGGAGTCTTCCCTCCAAGCTGCCCCTCCCATGACCCAAGACAGAAAACTGTCACGAGATTTCACTTCTCTCTCGGGCTTCAGTCTAATGTGCCCAACGGTCGGATGTTCCCTGGATGGCCTGTAGGCCTTGCCACCAGGGCCACACAGCATTCCTGCCCTAGTCCTCCTGGTCCCAACCCCGACTCAACCCCCGCCCCTTCCTCCACAGACACATGGCTCCCACTGCTGGGATTCCTCTTTTTAAGGCTTCACACTGCTGTGCCTTTCATTCTGCTGCGCCCTCTGCACTTGCTTCATCTGGACCCGATCACTGGTTACTTCCATGGCTGGCCGTCCGACCCTGCTCCGCAGGCCCACGGGCCCCCGCACCTAAATGCCACGTAGGATTCCAGAACCACTCCTGCTTACCACGTGCTTGGGAAAACTCGCCCTCCTCTCAGACCTGTTAACTTGGCGCCTCTTTCTCCTCCCTGCCACTTGTCCTTCAAGGCTTTGTTGGGCACCGTCCCTTCCCCAGGTCCCTCTCACTCAGCAAAATCACCCTTTGAAACGTCCCAGCCCTTCCTCACTGCTGCAACATGCTGCTACCTACTGCGTCACGTTGCTTAAGCCATTCGTTTCTAAGCTGTTCACATGTTTCTCTACCGTTTGGTCATTGAGATTTGCAGTATCTTTACAGAGGGCCCTTTGTCTTGCTCTTGTTTGCCCTGCAGTACTCAGCACATGCATGACAGAAAGGTGCCACCCATAAATACACGCCATACGCATGCATGCTTTCCATTTGATGCCCTAACTTCTCTGTTTCCTGCCCACCTGTCTCCAACACACACCCATTCCCACACACACGCTGGTGTGCACAAACGACAGAAACAGCGGTATGAGGGAGACAGTCACGCAGCCCTTCGGGGACTCACTTCCTCGCCCACAAAGCAAGGGGTGTGGATGAGATGACGACCAAGACCCCCACAGGTGTTAACCTCTGAGGGTTTGTTTGCTGCACTTTTGGTGCTCTGCAATTTTCATCACTAACACCAGCAAAGGTGTTCCTCCTAAACAAAACATCTTTGCCCAGTGAAGGTTTAAATTAGGTGGCTCTTGGATTATTACGATTCTCTGGGGAGACGTGAATGGAGACTTATTCAAAACTGCCTTCTCAGGCCGTACCTCACTCCTTGGGGCATCTACACCGAAAGCCAGTGATGAACAGATGTGTTCACTGGTCCGCACCAGCAGGGGTCTCCTGCACAGCCAACGGCCCTGCTCTCTCGGAGGTGTGATGCGGCCAGCGTTTAGGTCTGCGTCTGCTATGTGGTCACTGCTCTTCGTCATCCTCACCTGAGGATGCAGGTTGACAGATCTGAGGACACAGATCTACCCCCTGCAGTGCTGGGGAACCACACACCAGCTCTCAGGGCTGCGGCACCAGAGTGACACGTTATTTCTTCGCGTCAGAGACCAAAGCAAGTCACACGGTCGCACTGAAGTTCAGTTCAAGCATGAGGGGAAATGCGACCTGCCCACACACTCGGAAGGAGGAGCACCAGAACACTGGTGTGCAGGATAGGAAAGTTTGTGTGTTAATACACAGGCACACCTACGCCAAGAACCTCTGTTTCAAACGCACTAACACCACGTTTACGCATCAGTAGGAGGCAGATGCTCCTGTGAGGCGGAAAGGAAATGGAGAGACAGGAAACTGACTTAGAAACAGAGATGTGATGGGCCCACAGCAGGGTTACTCAGGCCGGCATTGCTGGCATCTTAGGCCAGACCGTTCTCTGCTGTGGGCCCGAACGGTGCGTTCTAGGTGTTCAGTGGTGCCCTTGACCTCGACACACTAGACACCATTGACACACAAGGCCTCGGTCGTTGTGTAATGCCCCCGAGGGTGGGCAGAACAGCCCTCCAGGTGAGAACTAGTACACTATGAGAGCATCTGCCACTTTTCAATCTGAACTGCTGACTTTCTTAAGAAATCATTCTTTAACCTCTAATTTAAGTCATTCTAGGTTTTCTATAATAACTTGAGTCTTTCATTACATCAAACTATGGGATTTATCATTGATATTCATTCATATTGGCCCCCATTTTACAGACAAATACCTATAAAGACTCCTATAAGAGGAATTCAGAGACATACGGATCAGTTTGAATTTATCGCCAAACTTTTCCAAATACCTGATTCGGAATTTTGGCTGCACTCAGGTGCTCAGATTTGAACGGCCCCAGAACGCAGCGATGATGCTGTGTGATGGCTGCGGCAGGCTGCGGCCCGGTCATAAAGCTAAGGCACTTCAGAAACTGTACGGTCCAGCCCCTTGACTTTGGGGGTTAGGAAACTGAGGTTCAGAGAAGGTGTGACTTGTCCAGGCAATTACAGTGGCCAGAAGCTACAACTCAGATTCCTATTCCAAGCACTGCTCTGACTCTTGAAGAGTTTCCATTTTTGCTGTGGCTGACATTCCATTTTCAGGTGGATTTAATGGCGACGCACTCGCTGTTTCCGACAGGACCCTCTCACTCACTCACACGTGGAGCGAGGCAGCCTTCCCGTTCAGCAGGGCAATTTGCCCTTCACCCGTCAGAAATCACACGCGTCAGGCAAACGATGCATTATTCATTTTTCTTACATTGAGACATCAAATAATTATCCAGAGGAATTCACAGAAAGTTAAGACAAAATATTCATAATTTGGATACGATATGCTCCAGGGAAGATCAAAAGTTATTTCTGAGGCTGTAAAAAATGAAAGGGAAAACACATTCTTCAGAATGCATGAGCTGGCATTCTGTGGAGGAACTTTTAATGCCATCCAGAAACATCGCTTTGATGAACTACAAGAGATGGCACGGCTACATTCTAAAGCAGGAAGCAGAAGCTGGTTCACAGCAGCGATCTGAAGCTGGAGGTAAGACAAGGTAGAGAAAAGCAGGAATGCCTCTCTGCTTTGGGGGTTCTCATCGCAGAACATCACCTGCCCTGGGGCTTGGGCCTAAACCCCTCAGAAGCCAAGAGCACACCTCCCACCGTCTGCACATCAGAAGGAAGTCTGGAAAAGCGGGGACTTTATGTTTGAACAGGATTTACAGAAATTAATGTAGGTTCTTAATTTAACACAAACTATGTATCCTGCAGCTCCGACCTCGCCATCTATGTGTTCCGGTCAAACTGATGGGATCAGTTACTGATCAAATAGTAGAGTTTTCTTGTATGTATCATTAACATCGTAATGGTACTTGAGTGTGAGGGGTCGAGACAAAGGTGGGAAATGATCTAAAGAGAAATAAAGGGGTCCAGGGAATGCCGACATCTAAGTCCAAAATCGGTATTTTTGCATAAGCGCTGTAGCACCTCCATCTAGGTCCTATGACTGGGTGGGCTGCCTGAGGTCTCAGATTTCCTCAGTGCCTTCCGCCGGGAGGTAGTGCTGTCTCCTCTGTCCTGGGGTCATGAGAATTCTGTGGATCTCTCTCAGGTTGAAGCCTGAAGCAAGACTGGGCAGCGCTCAGCTCCTATTTTAGGGGATGTACCCTAAGCTCCCAGTGCATTGGACCAGTGCCTCTCCTTCAGGGTCGGTTCTGTCCCTAGTGGAAACATTCTAGCTGTCACAGCTCGGGGATGGGAGTGCTGTCCTTCCGAACAACAGTAGTCCGGCCCAGAGCGTCAGCCCTGCTGAGGGTAGGAAGCCCTGTTCAGACACGCTGCTAACCGTGGGGCTGGCAACACTGGCCCGTGGTCAAATGCAGCCTGGGGCCTGCTTTTAGATGGCCCAAAGGCTAGGAATGGTTTCTATCTTTTCAAATCGTTGACAAAAAGATAGAAAAGGAGTATTATCTTGTGAAGTGAAATTTACAGGAAATTCAAATTTTAGTGTCTACAGAGAAAGTTCTGCTGAGACACAGCCTCACTCCTTCCTTTACACATCGTCGGTGGCTGCTCCCAGGACCATGGCCGTGGAGCGGTTCCCACAGAGACCACGTGGCTGGCCCTCAAAGCCTGAGAGGTCTGTGGTCCCGGGTCTGACCCTTTCCAGGAAGAGCTTGTAGAAACAATGGGCTATCATTCATTTAGGGAGGGCATGTGATGCTCTTTAGCTTAACTCTTGGAACGTGTCCATGGCTTGGGGATTTAAGGTGGTTTTTATTATTTTCTGAACTCAGAGGTGGAGCTGGGAGGAGGGATATGAGGGAATGCTGGGAAAAGTTACAAAGCTGACACATCATTGCCATCTGAACAGAAAGACAACTGTTTACTTGATTGGCTAATAGGCTATTTGGATACCCACTAAACCAACCTGTTTGTTATGAAGAAAAGGGGCGGCCTGCCGTCTCCCTGAAGTTTTTATAGCTCTTCCAAGAGCACACCACAACCTTGGAAAGGGAACTGCCCACGAGTTTTCAAATGACTTCTCCAGATTCTCTTTTTCAAAAAATAAATAAGCCTCTAGCAGGCAGTGGTGAATCAAAGACTCGTATACGGCATTTATAAAACTTATTGACGGCAGGGATTGCAGAGGGGTTTGCACAAGGTGAGTATTTACAGGGAAAGAATCAAAACCCACAGTTCAGACCTCAGAGGTGATGTTAGCAGTGCTGCCATCTCCCTGTCCAGGAAGGCGCTGGTGACACTGAACGGCATTGCTGCCTGTGAGGCTGTCCTCACGGCGGCTCCTCAGCTCGGAAAGGCGTTTATGGGTGACCCTCACTCGCCGCTGCGAGACATTTCTTTTTCCTCCGAAAGTGGCACGCTAGGTAGTTCATCTGCATGCTAGGGAGCACTGAGATTCTCTTGGTGACAGATGACAAGAGATATCTGCTCTTGGTCTCGTAAAATGGGGACACCTTTGGGGGAAGAGTGAAAAGTCACCATGATGGATGGTCGGCATTGGAACCAGGAGAAGCCAGTAGGAAACACTGCCAGAAAATACTTTATTTTTGAAATAGAAGGGGCTTTATTAATTCCACGTTAGTCCTTATTGGGAAAATTTTGAAAAAAAAAAAGGATTACATAAGATTTTTAAATGCTTTGTTTTTAGCACATTGGGGGGATGAAAGGATTATTTAATACTATTTTAAAATAATTGCTAATTTACTTCTCTGGTATTGCTTGGGAATAGCAGTTTTTCAGATAAGTTGACCTCCACCTGGGAACATTTGGATGGTGCAGTCCAGGGTCAAAATTCCTTCACTGTCAAAGTCTCATTCATATGGAAAACCTTATCTCAGCACCTATAAGCCTCCTTTTAATATGTTGTGAGCTTACACAGGAGAGCTAAGTTTGGTAAGACTGATATTCCTAGGAGCATAATATAGCGGTTAGGGAGCTCGGAGTTAAATATGAGCCGTGCCATTTGCTAACTATGGCATCCTGGCCCATTGGCTTAACCTGTTTATCTGTAAAATGGGGTTGGACAAAGAAGAATTCTGAGATGTCCTCAATTAAGTTACGGCAGGCCGGGACGAAGAGACAAGGGTGGTCCAGCAGCTAACAGAGCCGCTGGAGAAACCACCGCCGTTCCTGAGTGTGCGCTGAGGCTCGGACTTGACTCCCAGGTGCCTGTCGCTGTTCTGACCCAGAGAGAATGGCCGACCACCAGACTAGACTCCGTGCATCCTGCTTACACAGGAACTTCCCCAACTGTGGCCACAGCCAATCCAGAAGCGGCAAACGCTTCTTCCTTACGAACCAGGCGCCTGCCCCAGAACTGTCCCTGCTTCACCTCGTCCAGCCCCCTTTATCTACATGCAGTGCTAATTCCTTCAGAACTTGTGTCTTTCATAAAAACTGCCCTGTCAATCCCAGCACGGGGGGCACGTCTGCTGGTCCACCCAGCCCCGCTGCTCCTGAGTTAGACTGGGCACCCCAGGGCCTGGTCCTTTTCTCCCCGCTAGCATGGGCTCAGTCAGCCCTTTCTTCCAGAAAGACTTTCAGCCTGGAAGGTTTTTGTTTAAAGGGTGATGATAACTCACTTCATGGAGTTGTCAGATAATGAAATGAGCCTGTGATAAAATGCTCAGAGTAGTGGTTGTCACAGAGTGAGTAAAACCGCACGGAGGGTCTAACACGCAGAGTGAGGTCCCTGCTTTTTACCAAGTTCTCTGTTGGGACTTAGTTTTAGAGATGAAATCACCCTCAGGGAGGACACCTCCTCACCCCGATTTCTTGTTCCCTCTTTTCTCATCTTCTCCAGACTCAACTATTAGGATTTCTTAGACCACAGAGGCTTCCCCTTCTCTCCCTCCTCTAATGAGAGGGTTAAGTGGAAGCTAAGCCTTAAGACCGAGGTTCTACACCGATATCCAGGAGAGCCTTCAGAGCATATGCATACACGTGGTAAGTCCTTAAAATACGTCACATTTTAATTAGAGGACATCTTAAAATAGAATGCTTGAGAAACTTCTGCTTCCAGCCAAGATGGAGTAAGAGGAACAGGATTTACTTTGTCTGAAACAACTAAAAAACTGGCAAAATGAGCAGTTTTCAGACACTGCACATCAGGTAGTTGAAGGGAACGAGAATATGCCACCCCCAAATAGGCCTCTTCGTCGGAGGATTATGTTGAGAAATTGAAGGCACAGAAAAAGCTCTGAAGTCTGAGTAGAAGTTACCCTTTTATGAGGGAACCCTACGTTTGTAAAGGACGCCTCCGTCAGAAAGTGGGTCTGCGCTAGGAAGTGACAAGAGATGACTTCCTTACCTGAGAGACTCTCCTGCACGGCAGGCACCTCTGCTCACCAAACGTTTCCTCTACTCACCTCCCTGTGAGTTGCCTCTGAACCCCCAGCCCCCACCCCGTCCCCCTAATCTTTCTCTTGTCTTTAGCTAAAGATGGTATTTAAGGTGGTGGCTTGAACCACTTTGGGGAGTTACTCTATTTTCCTGGGGACCTCCTATATGTCTGAGGTATGAGAGGCCTGTGCAGAAAAAATCCAGCCGTTGTTACTATAACAAGATCAGTTTGCATGACATCAATGTCACCTGGCAGCCAAGGAGAGTGGACTGGAATGCACATGTGTGAACAACGACAACTTCACTGTCCTAGTCAGTGGGGGTGGTAGACGCCGTCGAGTGAGGATGTGCACCATGTGGCTGTCACATTCAACATGACTGAGAGAGTAGAACAACAAATCTACATTAAATTTTGCACGAAACTTGAACATTCCCCCATAGAAACTATTCGGATGATTCAGAAGGCTGCAGCTATGGGCAACTGGTGATTGGCAGCTTCATCACGACAACGCACCCACTTATGCATGACGTCTCATACAGAGATTTTTGGCCAAACATCAAATACCCAGGTGACTCAGCCTCCTACAGCCCAGATTTGGTGCCCTGAGACTTGTGGCTTTTCCCAAAACTCAAATCACCTTTGAAAGGGGAGAGATTTCAGATCGGTGATGAGATTCAGGAAAATACGACAGGGCAGCTGATGGTGACGGGGAGAGCTGTGTGAGGTCCCAAGGTGCCTGCTTTCATCAGAGATGTCCATTCATTTATGTGCTTGGGAGAACATTTGGCCCTAACCTTGGCTGGCTTACCAGGACCCTACAAGGCTAAAACCATGGATTACTTGAAGAGTGCATAGATAGTGTTCACGTCCGCCCACGGTTCACAGTTTGTGGGACCTACTTTGAAAGTTTTCTCAGAGTATGCTCAGCGTAGAACTATAGATCTTACTGACCATGTAGACATGCCCTGGAATGGGTCCATGCTCATTTCTTACAGAGGGAGAGGGTTAGTCTCTCTACTCTAGCAAAGCTGTAGTTAGGGAATGGGGGCTCATTTTGCAAAAATTTGCCAGTGTTTGCTGACGTTTCTGTGCACAACATCCACCAGCAGCTCAGACTGCCTGGCACTCCAGTTTCCCTTTAAGACTCACACTCCACTTTGTTATCCAGCTCCATAAAGAGTCCAGTGAGAGAAACCTTCATGGGCTCTTTAAGCACGACGCAGCCCAGTCCTGTTCTGTGATTACTAGACACATGCCTGTCGGACTCACTCTCATTTTGCAGACAAGCAAGCCCTGGCTCAGAGAAACCATCCACCATTCCAGCGCTAATAAGAAGAGGAATGGAAGACTCCCGCCTGGCCTGCCGGCCTCCTGGCTGAGCCTTCCCATCATCTCCCCCGATGCAATGGCACACCGCAGAGCAGCAGGGGGAAAGCACTGGCAGTGCCTCCATGTTTCAGCCTTGCACTGTTTTTACAGAAAATTCATAATTGTTCTCGTAACTACCTGACAACCCACGAAATGTATCATCTTTAGTCCTTCAACCCTGACACAATCATCAAATTCAGACCGATAAAAGCGAAACACATCCTTTGGAAGCAAGACCTGCGACTTCCTTCAAAACATTCTTTACAGCAATATTATAAATAATTTACAAGCAGGATGGTTATAAAAAGTAATAACGAAAACAAAAACGTCCCAGGTTCTCTCCTGTATTTATTGGTCATTTACTCTGCCCCTTCTTCTGTCATCCATCTTTAGCCAAAGCAGATGAAGTGCAGTCAAAACATTTATTCATTCCTGCAAATCAAAATACAGAGAAGTTCAACTTTTTATGAAGCTGGCAGGGAGGGACTCTGCCTTAGCCATAGCTGAGGATATGCCCGTATTTAAAAGTACACACTATTAGTAGGAAAAAAAAATTGAGATTTAAAAACACACTGATGTCAAGAATGTTAAACATCCAAGTGGGACCATTTTGAGAAACTCAAATTTAATGGTTTAAAAAGGTCAAGCTTCAAAGTAAACGAAAAGAGAGAGTTAGGATCCACATTTTTTAAGCACACGAATAATGTATATTTTACTATATTTAGAATATACAGAAAACCATAAGAAATATAAATTTCCTCTATGCTCACTGACAAGAAATAATCTATTAATATCTTCATTGTTGTCTTTCCAATTTCACGTAAATGCATGTAAAAATACATTATCTGCACAACTGGGATGATACTGCATCAGTGATCTACTATGACTTCTTATCCCAATTACGCCATCACCACGTGTCCATGTACCTAGTCCTCAAAAACATTTTCCGGAGGT
This sequence comes from Macrotus californicus, assembly GCA_007922815.1. NCBI lineage: Eukaryota > Metazoa > Chordata > Mammalia > Chiroptera > Phyllostomidae > Macrotus > Macrotus californicus. The sequence goes on along the minus strand of VMDR010000887.1, from coordinate 42,698 downwards.
TTATTTTTAAGGAAACGCCTGTACATGTCCGGACTTAAACGCACTTAACCATTCTCTCCTTTCTGGGAGGCAGATGCTGACTCATGTTCTCATAATCACATGTAACTAACTGCTGGATGCACAGCCTAGAAAAAACTTGGGTGATCTGTAATTATTTCACTGGGTTATGATTTTAGAAGTGAAGAATCTCTGTGCAAGAACACAGAGATGTCAAAAATATGAACCTATTTTGCAAAAATTCCTTGTCAGAAACGCTCTGCCGTTAAACAAAAACAAAGTGCTATCAATTTTGGAGATGATGAAATATTATATTTTTATTTTTGTTGGTATTTCTTAGATTGGAAAGAACTTCGGCATTTTTTAAAACATTGAACAATTCTGGATCTTCTTTTATAACCTGGTTGGTTATTAACTTTTACTTTCTGGTGTTGAATTTAACAAGTTTTAAAAATATATTACATGTATGACTTTTATGTCAAAAGATTTTTTTCAATTTTTTAAAAAGATTTATTTTTATTTTTAGAGAGAGGGGACGGGAGGGAGAAAGAGAGGGAGAGAAATATCGATGTGTGAGAGATACATTGATCGGTTACCTCTCACGTACCCTCAACTGGGAGCCTGGCCTGCAACCCAGGCAAGTGCCCGGACTGGGAATGGAACTGGCGACCCTTTGGTTCACAGGCCAGCACTCAGTCCACTGAGCCACACCAGCCAGGGCTCGGTTTATGCTTTTGTAGCAATTTGCTGATCTTTTTTACTTACATAAAATTTTAATTGTTATACAGTCATGTCTGTCAATTTTTCTTTGTCTTTATGAGTACAAGGTTTTTTTTAATTTAGAGATTAGAAAAATACTCTATTGTTTTTAGTATCACCTATGTATCCTTTCTTATAAGTTTTGAATTCTTTAACTGCTTGGAATTTATTTTAGCATCTAATGTGAGGTAGAAACTTAATTTAAAAAAAAATAGTGATATAATTTTCTTAGCATGATCTGCCTTCTCTTCCCACTAATTTCAACTGCCAGCTTTAGAATGTACTAATTCTTATGTAAACAGTATTTGACATTCCAATCAATTTCAGTGACCCTCTGTCTTTTCTTGCCCTAGTGACATACTGTTTCAATTATGATAGCTTTGCACTTCACTTTAACACTAGCTAGTGCGAAGTTTGTGTTTTCAGTCTGGCTGGGTGGCTCAAGTTGGTTAGAGCGTCATTCCAAACACCAAAAGGTCACAGGTTCGATTCCCGGTCAGGGCACATCCCTAGGTTGCAGGTTTGATCCCCAGTGGGGCGCCTATGAGAGGCAACGCTCAGTATTTCTCTCTCTTTCTCTCTAAAATCAATAAACACATCCTTGGATGGGGATTACAAACAAAGTCTGTGCTTGCATTTCAATGGCAATCTTAAAACACGCACACACAATGAAAACACGCTGTGCTACTTAACAACTACATTCTGCCAGACGTAAGTGCTCTCCATTTTGTTTGTTTCCTGCCAAATGTGATCCACTCTAAGTGGGCCACCTGTCCGGAAGAGAACACAGGCCAATTAATCCAGAAATGAGATTTGTCCCAAGCAAAAAAAAAAAAAAAAAAATCACATTAAAACACACTCTCCAGGTCCCTGGTCAATGTGTTGCTGAACGTAAGACACGCAGCTCACTGCAGCAGGCACTCACTGAGGGTCTGTGGTTCTCCACCACCAACCGCACCGGGAGCTGTGGCTTTTACTATTGTTTAAGGATGACACTATCGGTCTTCATTGCTGGTGGATTCCACATGCACATCTGCCTACTTGCTAAGGTCGATGCTCAGTGTTGCTGGTCACTCATGGACATGCGCATGGGCTTGAGTGGGCACCCTCCTGGAGGTTGAACAAGGCGGTGCCCCGCCTTCTTGCTTCACATCTTATGCTATAAACAAATGTCCTTTTCACATTCTATTTAGTGCCATTATTTTTTACATTTTTGCTGCTGAGTTTGCTGTGTAAATGCCCCCCATGCACTGGGTTCTCTTTAGTGTTCCTGAGTGCAAGAATGCTGTGATGTGCCTTACGGAGAAAACACATGTGTTTCATTCAGGTTTGAGTTGTAGAGCTGCTGGCTGTGAGCTCGATGTTAATGAATAAAAATATATATTAAATAAAGTGCCTTGAAACAGAAATACACATAAGACGAGGTGTGTAGGAGTTGATAAAAATGTTGGTGCAGAGGGTCATGGGAACCTAACCCTGCCTTTCCCCTGGGAGCAATGGTTCAGTATTCACTAATTCAGTGTTTGCGGGGACTCTGTAAAACATGACTCCTGAGGAGAATCAGCTGTAATTTATGGGCAATGGAAGTTATCACATCACAAGAACTGAGAAGTCAAAAGTGAAGGAGATTCTGAGAGAGGTAGCCTGGTTTCAGGGAGGGGAGGCGTGGGTAGTGTGGGCCCAAAGGAGAGCTTCCTGTAGGTCTATTCCCCATCCACCCAGTGCCATGGTTAGCAGCTGTTCCAGACAGAGGGCTGGGGCTCTGCTCCCTGTAGGGTGCTCGGAAATGTGTATCGTGCTTGTACCCTGCTTGTACTGTGAGATCAGCACAGTCATTTTGTAAGGGCTCTTGTGCTCCCAAGATGAAAAATAACACACATTCTTTTAGAACAGACAATTCAGTTTCACGAAGGTAAAACTGAACTGTGTTCTTTTATGTCTGGATATGACACATTGAAAAAGAAGCGGTTGGTCTATATTACTACAGAGTATAGAACTATTCCAGAGAAATTATAGAATTAGAATAAATATTTTCTAAATTTTGATTTGAATTTATAAATTCTAATGAACTAAAATTCATTAAGTTAAAGCGTGCGATGAAACATGCAACATGCCCTTGAGATGTATTTGGGTTGGGCAACATAAGGACAATCATATTTAAATGCAACGTTCTACAAGCACAGACCTGAGCTTAGAAATGAAAATCAAAAACGATAAAGACAGGTCTGTCCTGAAAGTTATTCAGCACAGAACTTTCCACTAATTCATAACAAACAGAAAAGAAATCAATAAGGAAGAAGGCAGGAGAGGAACAGGACTCAGAAGAGTTTTTATTTTGGAATTTGCCCTTGGGCTGGATGGCCTCTAGAGATTAAATTGCTCAGAGGTCTAGCAACTGTGACTCCAGGCAATAATGAGGCCACCCAAACCAGCTCGGATGTTAGGTGGACAGAAGGAGCGGTGGGAAGTCCGAGTAGGAAACTGGATAGAAAGAACCACAACATTTGAGGGCAAAAAATGGCTGAATGAGAAATACGGATAGCATACGATACTATGCCAAGGTGAATATTATAACATAGAGATATTATAACCTGTAAATTGCTAATTGACATGTAATGAGATGGATAGTATATTTTATATACATAATATCATGGATAGTACTACAGATGATCATTAGTAAAACAGATTTTGCGTGCCCTTTGGTTAGTTAATAAGGGATGACTAATAATGAAGGAAAGTATTATAGTAGAAAAAGGATCCTGCCCACTAATATGATGTCTATTTTTATCACAATCTCTTGCATGATTATTATATACTTTTACATATAAATCCAACAATATATCATTGTTATTCATAAAAATTGTTCATCTTTGGTTGGTGATTTCGTGAGTACTACAGTATCACCCATATTTTACCACTTTCCGAGGAATTGGATCCATCTCATTTCTGGACCCTATACATGGGAACTGTTTGCTAGGTTATTTGATATGGATGGGCTTGTATTATTACTATTTTTGATGGTGTGATTATTTTATTTCCCCTTCTTCGGAGTCCCTGTAGTGTTCATTATGGTTTCATACACATACTAGTCACTCAATAAATATCTGTTGACATTTATTCTTTCTTTAAAATGTTTCTTGAATCATTTTATTTTCCTTCTAGTCCACTGTGGCCACCATGGTCTACCCCTGTCCCCCCTCCTCCCTCCTGCCTGGACTGCAGTGGAAAGTTGCCCGACTAGCCTGGTCCTTCCTGGCTCTCCTGTCTCCAGGGGCGCGGAGAAGGGACATGTTGGCTTGCTTGGCTGTGATACGACTCACAAGAAATTGATTACGAATAAGTATTAAGGCCTCCAGTGATCAATGTTAATGAATCAGAGCAGTATCTTCATCACAGTGTCATTGTTCTTTCTTACCTGTCCACACGACATGCTTTCTGGAGGAGAGAAGGGGGGGTGCAATGGCGTGTTGGGTACTGGGTGTCCTTGTGGACATGCCCAGGGCAGTAAAACATAGCGAGGAAGTTCAATGGACAGAAATTGAGGAAATTTCTAATTAGAAGATACAAATCCTTAGAGGAAGGAGAACATTTCTTCTCAGCCAGTTTCTACAACCATTTTCCATAATATGGATCTTTTGGTACAAATGGGCCCATCTCTGCACTGTCCCTTGAACACAGTCCCGATGATTTCCTCGAACTACGAGGCCTTTGCCTTCCAGATTAAGTCCCACATCTTCCACAGTGCCTTCCAAGATCACACCAGCCCACGGCGATGCTTTCATTGGAGCTTCCTAAAGAAGTACTTTGGGAACTGTATAATCTACACTTATGCAACATACTATTCTGCTGTGTTATTTAACACACAAGGCTTCTCTTGTCACTTTCTTTTGTTCTTTTAAGCTTCTCCCTGGGAGAGAACACATCTTGTACAAACCATAACATTCATAAAACCTAATGAAGTACATTTATGCACTTGTAGGTCCCAAGTTAATATTTACATAATAGAATTAAATGCTCTCAAGTGGAGAACTAACTGACTTTATTTACAGACTACTTCTTGACTCTTTAAATTTTCAATAAAAAATTTGTTCTGTGTGACATCAATGATATACTTGCAAAAATCGCTCATAATCCTCTATGGTGACATCTTCCTCTGGTGGTTACAGAACAAGGAGGGGCACTGCTCTCCAGAGGGTAGAGGGGCCTTTTCTGGTGGCCCCCAAATTAAGAAGACATTGCGGCAGCCTAAGTTGTTCGGCTAAGTTGTCCTCCTTCTGACAGCCTGTGACATAGTTTACTGCAGTAGTTAGACCACCATGGGTTTTGACACGCCACTCTCTAGCCCTGTAGCTCTGAATCTCGGCCTCTCTGTCTGTAATGTAAGGATGACAATAACACCCACTTGGTAGGATGGCTGTGAAGGTGAAATGAGATAATGCATTTAATAAGCACTCAATAAAAGGCATTTGACGGTTATAATGTTTTGATTCTACTTCTGAACTTTTGTGAATATTTTTGAAGGCACATGGAATGACATAAAGAACATTATTCTTATACTGCAATTATTGCTATTGTCTGTTTTGAAGGAGGAAATGAACTCTGATGGACACCTACAATTTGCCCGGCCCAGTGAGATGAACTTTCCCCTGCTGCCTGGTTCAGTTCCCAGGTTCGCAGAGAGGGAGGTGTGCCTAGCAGCGGAAACACAGACTCTGAAGACCAACCGACTGGGTTCAGAATCCTGGCCGTGCCCCTTATTTGACACATCCACTTGAGACTGTTGCTTAACTGCTATGTGTCTTTACTTCTTTCTTCTGTGAAATGTTAGTAAGAACAGGACTGGTAAGAGCATCAAAGGAGTTAATGCGTGCAAAGCACTCAGCACGGTGCCACAAAGACACTCAATATGTTTGGGCTGCTGTCTAGCTCGTGTTTTATGAATGGGAATACTGAAGCTCAGTTTCCTCACCTAAAGTACCATCCCCAGTAAGCTACTAGCTGGCCAAGTTAGATTTGAACTCAGATCCCCATGGATGTAAAACGTGTGTCTTCTCATGATTACCTGTGTGGTCAGTCACCTTGGGTTTTTTGCTGGCTTGTTTTTTTTTTTTTTAAATATAACAAGTTTACCACGGCCCATTTTCATGTCTCTGTTGTCGGCTGAAGTTTTTAACTTTACAGGACACGCAAAACACCTTATAAATTATAAAGTCGAATATGCCACGGAACAGTCAAATATCCTCTCCTATGTCACCACAGGGGTTATGAATATATTGAGAACATTGTTTAGAGATTTATCCTTGGGCATCCGAAGTCACTGCTTTTTTTGCCCCGTCAGAACGACTCTGGTGAAGGGCCACTGCGTGAGATCATTCGAGTAAGAACAGGACCCCCGGCCCAGCGGCCTCCACAGCATGAGGACACACAGCGGAGAAAAAGAACAACTCGAGGGGAGTCCCCCGGCACTGCTGGTGCAGACCCGGTGCCTGCTTCTTTGTTTGACCACCGATTAAACAGGATGAAAGGGAAAAATGGGTAGAGAAACATAAAGGTTTGGATTAAAAATAGTCTTTTATATAAAAAACAGCCAAAAAAGATTTCTTTTTCTTTGTAAGACATCCCTTGGTATTAGAGTTAAGGCAATGGGCAATAATTTTCCCCCATAACTCAGTAATCAGAGCCTTAGTTTGACAGGTGAAAGGCAGTGCCACGCAAGGAATAGCTCCCTCAAACGGAAGACACAAAGGGTTTCTTATATCGAATATATGTGTTTTCCTCTTGGGAAGTCTTGTAAAAATCAATGTCTTTGTGAGGGACATTTGTCACAGCATATGATGTTATAATGGTTAATAATAAAGGAATCAGAGGTGTGCTGATTATTTGCTTTCCTGGGGGTAATTGTCAAACAGCCTTTATGTGCTTTGCAAGGGCTGTAAAGTGGTTTAGCAACATGTTTAATTCTGAGCTAGTGACACTGTGACTCACTGGGAGGTGGCAATGTATCAGGCTGATGGAATATGTATCTCGTCAAAATGTCAGGGATTCAGTGTCAAACTATAAATAGATGCTTTTAGCAGGTAAAGTCTTGCATTGAAGCTGATGTTTAGAATTGTCTAGAGAGCATTTAAATTTGCACATAATTCTCAGCAATAATTTACAGGACATTTGTGCAATGTATGAATAGCAATGGGCTGGAGACTAAGGTTCCCACATATCGGATGGGGAACGATGACATTTTTGAGATCATTCTTGGTTTAGATTCAGTCCCTGTTTCCTATTCAGCCAGAATATCAAGATGGGGTTTTTAACATTTTTTCAAAACATAGTGGCTATAACCTATTGATTTTTTTGAGGGAAGAATGAATGTGTGTTATGCAGTCATATAGAGGATGCTAAAAAGAGATGAGGTCACCTGCATCCTGGAACAGGAGAGGACCACATCAGTGAGGCCAGAAGGAGATAATGAGTACCCAAGAGGTGGTGTCCTCTTGGGCCTGTGAAAGGTAGCAAACAAGTAAGTTTGGCAGAGCAATTACAAATGGGCATAAAGAAGAAAGGATAAAGAACAGGGAGCAGATAGGAGCTGGAGACAGCACTTCCAGAACCAGAGCTGTGTCTGTCTTCAGAGTGACAGGTGGCCAACATGCGCAGAACAGAAGCCAAAGGACAACTGAGATTTAAGAACTCAGGCAACAACTCACTTCCCCCGCCCTTCAGACACAGGCAACCTCCATTCTACTTGCCGTTTCTATGGATTTAAATATTCAGATATCTCCCATCAGCAGTTGTTAAAAAGGTATACAGTTTCAGTTTTGCAAGATGAAGAAATCCTGAAGATCGGCTGTGCAGCCACGTGCCAATACTGAAGACTACGGACTTGTGCACTTAGACATGGTTAAGATGATACATTTGTTTTGTTTTGTTAAAAGCCACAGTTTTTTTTTTTTTGAAAAGAAAGAAATCAGGTAAAATAATGGGTGTTAGCTGTGAGAGCTTCTTAGCCTTTTGTAAGAAGACCTGATGGGGCAACATTTTTCAGCACCAAGGACAGAGCCTGGCACTTGGCCGAGAAAGGTTCTCTGGAACTCATTCCAGGACACACCAGCAGAGCTTCCCAGGGAACATTCCAGACTTCTGGGGGATACATTTGAAAAGTATATATATCCAGTAGGGGCTTTGTCTCATTCCACCTGGTTAACCTCGGCATCCAGCATAATATTTGGCCCAAAGTGGATTGTTAATAGAGACTATTTTAAACTTGAGATAATTTACAATAAATTATTTGAAACTACACTAATGATATTCCTCCCCCAAACGTAGATTGCACTCTGAAATGTCTCACAATCTAGGTTTAGTTGTACGCTTTCACTGTCTTTGTAGAATGATAACCCTGATATACGCAGGGGTGGGCAAAAGCAGGTCGACAGCTGTAATACAAATAAATAACACAACAAATAAATAGTAATACACGAACACACTCCTGTTTTGCATCCTCATAAAGGTAAACCTACTTTTGCCCACCCTGAATATAAATAAAGGAACCATTAGAGAGAGTATCACATTTTAGGAAAAATGTCTTGTCCTTCGTTTTTCCCTGTTGGGCAGCAGGAATAAAAGGGAAGCCTGGATTAATCCAGGGTGAAATGCCATGGTTATCTGCTCTTTTCCACTCTGAAATGGCTCTGTGTGTGCGGTCTACTGTCGCTTTGCATGTCATCCAGATTGGTGTCCGAGCAAAGCTCGATGTTATTTCCTCTGCTGCCACATCTGTGTGCACACCAGGGTCAGCCTCCCTATTCAGGGCTTGGGGGCTCACCCTGGGCCCTGCCGCACCAGCTGTTTCCCATTCACTGTGGTCGGGGGGCTCACCTTCTCTGCACCGTGCTTTTTCTGAAAGGCTGACACTCATTTGCCTGGAATTACTCAGGGGCGGATTTGCCTGAAAGCACAGTAGTTGGCTAAGTGAGTGTGAATGTCCCTTTCAACTAGAGGATAATCACAATTGTGCCAACCTTGTTTTTAGATGGGTGACAAGACAGGCTGGTGGGGCTGACGGAGTCAAATGCTTTCACGGAAGCTTGGATTATTCAGGAATTATTTCTGTTTATGCAGGTCTTACTATACTATAAACACAAGTCACAGTGGAAAGTAGAAGTCCAGAAGGTACAATTACTAAAAGTGTTAAGTATCGGTTCACTTTTTACTCATTTTCTCCTGTGAATAAGGGAGCCAATCTAGTGACTAATGTCAGTGTGAAGAAAGATCAGAGCTGTCAGCAAACTGGAAATTAATTCTTAAAAAAAAAACAAAACAACCCTTGGCTCACTTTTCATGTGCCCGCCCTCCGTCTGCCCGAGGACCTGTTTGTGTTCCCATGTACCTTTACGTCCTTTCCACACCTAGACCGGGGGGCTTCCCAGGCAAGGACCACAGCCCATGGCACAAAGCCCAAATCCAACTTGATCACACGGAGGAATGAAATGTGGAAGATAGGAAATACACAAATCAATGAAATTTGGAGTGTGTGTGCTCATACAGCAAGCATATACGTGTGTTTTGAGGAAGGGGCCCGTTCTGTGGCAGAGCTTACGCAGAGCAGAAGCCTGTCAACACCTTTGGAACAGTTTACAAATATTGTTCACGGAGGTTTCTTAACCCTAACAGCAAATTCAAATCACCTAGGAGGTCACAAAACACTGACGCGGAGGCTTTGTAAATCAAAACATTTAATGGCGAATCCCGGGAGAAGAAATAGCAGAACGGAGTTTTGTCTGAGGTAATAGTCTGCTTTTTCTTTAAGGCTTATAGAGGAGAGCATCTCCATGGTGTAAGCTTATCTTGAGCACAACATTATTTTTAAGCTAGTTCAGAAAGTTGGAGCATTATCATTTTAATGCTTTTGCTCATTTTGGAGGATTTTCCATTTATTTGCTTTATTTTTGTTTCCCCTGAGCGTATTTTGGGCACATGGTTTCATTTCAAAAATTCAAACTTTTGCCTTGAGCTACATGCGGGTTTCATTTCATAAATTCAAACTTTTGCCTTAAGCTACATGTGAATGTGAAGAGCAACATGCGAATTTTAAGTAGGTAAAAATTGCCGAGAGAAAGAGCTGCCATCTGAAGCCAATGCTAAGAAGTCCTTATTTATACAAGGTTGGCTCTCTGGCCAATTTAGAGAGAGAAGGGATAGTTTTGTTTTTGACTGAGGAACAAAGCTGCTTTGACAAAAAAAAAAGGAGAACCCTTCCTAACAGAGCCCGTGTTCAGCGATTCAGGAGGCAGCCACAACAGGGGGGCTGTGAAACTCAGTCTGTGAGCAAACGTGTTAGAAACGGAAGTGGTCTCGCACCCTTTGTCCTGCTGTTCCTGCATCACCAGGACCTGCTGAGAGACAGACCCTGACGGACCTAGCACCTGACTACTGGAGGTGAGCTCGGCGTGCAAAAAAGCTGCTGACACTGCAAAGTGCCACACACAGGGTGGGTCTCCAGTGTCCTTAGCGCGTCATCACATCCTCACGCTCCAGGGGAGGCCCTGTCACGATGGTGCAGAGCATGGCACTAGGGGCTGGATAGTCCGAGGATTAGTACTGGCCGTGCCTGTGATCGGCCACATGACCTTGAGGCTTGTTTTCCTAAACCTTAGCTTCCCAGTAGGCCCTGGGCACATCACAAAGCTCCTTCGGGAGACTTGGGTGGACTGACCACATCCGCCCTGGAAAATGTCATGACCATGGCCCAAGGAGTCCCACGTATTCTACTGTACGTTCTAGGATTTCTCTGCCAGCATTTTTCCCCCAATGCTGGAACCCCTTCCTTAGCATCAAGTTCAGTGCTTAGGGAGGCCCATTAATTATCTCAGGTCATGAGGGGACCATGCAGGGCAACATAGCTGCCGTCACCCAGTCAGCACAGACAGAGGAGAGGTGATCTGTTGAGTGGCAACCGTAAAGCCAGCATCGCTATCCCAGAGACCTGGAAATGCTGGAGGATCTTCCCTAAGCAGCTACCTTAGTTCCAGGAAGTGCCGTAACCAAGGGGATGCAGGTTTATTGTGATATTAGGAAGAAACAATTAATGTTCCTGCCTGAGAGGGTAAGTCAAGGGTAGAAACACGGTCCTTCACATCAGAGAGACGAATACAGTGGTAGGAAGAACAGAGAAGCACCCTGCCCACACAGCACAGGACAGCACATGTCCACCCGGCTGTCTCTGTCTGCATTAGCCCTGAAAGCTGTCACACCCCCACCCACCCACTTCTGCTTCGGACTGCTATGAATACTCCTATTAGATGGTATTACACATCATTCCTGCCTCTTTTGGATACTACTACTGTTTCTATTACGTAGTATTCAATACTATTTCTGCCTCCTGATAGCAGGAAATCAAAGCAGGAAAGTGGCAACTGTACGTTCTCTCTGCTTCCCTGAGAGGGAACTCTTCTACAACCCAGGAACGTCTTTCTCCAGAACCTGGGAACCATTCCTTTGAAATGTGATCATGAAGAAGACAGAGCCCTGCTGCCCAGGCTCTGCCAGGGGGTAGGTGGCTGACTGCCACAGGGCCAGGTAGCAAGAAAGACCCACGGACCCACACCCCAGCAGGACCTTTTTGCTGGCTCAACCTGGTGCTTAAAGACTCCCCAGCCACTGGGTCAATGGAGTGGAGTCTGCTCTCGCTCTCCTACTGCAACAACGCGGACGCTGTATCTCGACGCTACTGCAATCCCCTGACTCCAGTCTCCTTGCCATTCTTAATAAGCAGCTGCCATCACTTTTCTTTCACACTGTGTGCCTGACCTGATCCCACCCATCTCCTCCTGACTCCCGTGAAACCGCTCTCCCGAATCTGGGTGCACTATCCCTGCCATTTTCTCTATGTCGGCCACATAACTGCAGCCCCAAACCACGTAATTGCTGAGTTCTTGTATGTTTTCGAACTTCATCTAAATGAAATGACACTGTATATTTCACATTAAATTACAAGAATAAGCCTTACCACCTGCTGAAAAAGAGGTGGATATATGAAATTGTTACCAAAGTAATCAGGTTTTTTCATCTCTCTACAAATAAAAGAATAGGCCAAGAGCCAGGAAAACTAAAAATGTTTATTAAAAAACAAGCCTAGAGAATTCCTAACCCTCTAAATCTCACTGTAATTATACTTTCTTCAAGCATTCCTTGACGCTGAATCTCTGCATCATGTATATTCAGTGGTCCCCGTTGGTACATAACTGCTGCTATCAAAGATAATCAACCTTTTCTTTAGCTTCATATTTTAAGAGAAAAAAGTAGTGACATATTAAAGCAAATGGAGAACTGCCCTTTCTTTTAATTAGATTCCAGCATCTTCCCAACGTTAACAATACCACATGCACAATCATTGAACAAACCTAATTGCAGTTGTAGTTTCTGATTTCCTGAGGCCCAACTGTCAAATGTTTGTTGATGACACAGAATAATTCAAATTAGAGAGATCTGAAAAGGATGAAGCAAAGCTCCAGAAGGACCAGCAGGACTTGCTAACTGAGCTGGGCTTTAGCAACATGGGCCTGTGCAGAGCCCCAGATGAGACCTGGGAAGGTGTGTTTCCTTGGCACACTCGGATGGGTTAGACATTAGTTCAAGGCCACGCACCAGGTGTCTGTCCAACAAGGATTTCCAGTGGAAAGGCATTATATTAAGAGCACATCCCTTCTAGGATGCAAAAATACTGCTAAGCACTTAAAACTTCCCCCTCTGGCTCCCTCATGAAACAGTGCTGCCTTGGGGATTACATGCAGATAATTGGTCTTACCTTCATAGTTTGGGTACCACAACTTCTCAACATTTATCATCCAGCAGTTGGAGAGTCTTCACAGCACTACTCAAAATGTATTAACCAAAGATATGCTTGGAACAAAATGTGACCATCATTCCTTGAAATAACAGTCAGCACTGGCATTACATCTGCATATTTAAAATTATAATTAAAATATAGTGCTGGACTGATATTTATGGACTCTATCAGCTGTAGGCTGCCTTCACTGACCTGAAGTGCTTTTAGAGTACGTATAGATGGAGAATATTGTTATACACTTTCATTTCAACAGCCACGTAGCTGTTCTCTCTAGCTGTTCAAAACACTAATTTTTTTGCAGCTTCTTTCATATCTCTGGAGTGTCCCAGCTGGAAGCAAAAGCCATATATTTTCTGCAAGTATAACAAGAGAGATTCATATCCATTGTTGGGGGCAATTAGCGAACCCCGCAAAAGAAAAAAATTCTCATATTTTCTGCAGCAAAATGCCTCTGAGACTAATTAGTACATTCCTTATTATAGCTGCTTTTCTAGCTACTTGGTGAAATTTATAACTGACATTAAGTGTTGGACTTTGGAGTTGAACATGCCTTTACTTTGCTGAGCTCACCACTGCCTGACTAGAACAATCAGAAGGGAGCATTCACAAATGTAAACAGAAGGACAAAAACCCGCTCAAATAAACGTCTCCTAAAAGAGAAGGGTGTGGCCCAAAGGGAGACCCACATCTTCTTGGCAGAAGTCGCCCTTCACAACCGCTGCCTGTTTACAGGGTGGCGTGAGGTTGGGGATGGCGGGTGGACTCCTGTAACTAATGTCGTGTACCTGCCGCTATTTGGGGCTCAGCCAAGTGAAGGGGTCTGAAAGTTCAATGCGTTTGAATTTGAGTGTTTCAGCTACATCAGAAGTAAACTCCGATTCCTCTCAATTCTTCCAGGGCCGCCATCCTGTCAGGACTATGAAACCCCTTCTTCTTTAGTCTCATCTGCTGCACGCGTGACTGAAACGCACATCCTTATCTGCCAAGCGGTCCTGACCCTGGATCAGTGTTTCCCAAACTTGCTCGATGATATGACTAATTGGGATGTTTGTGAAAAATATAGATTCTCTTGTCTCTGAGGAGATTCTGATTTTATAGTTTGGAGTGAAGAATCTCCACTTTTTATCAAGTTCCCTGGTAATTGTTTTGATTTGACAAGTAGAAAAATAAGGGACTGAATGGCTCCTTTAATTTGTTCCAATTATAAAATTCCATAAAACCATAATCATTGCCCAGACCAGATGCCCCCTTAAAAAATAAGAACAAAACTTTTTCTTGATTGGTAATCAGATTGTCCCCCCAAACTGGTAGACTGGATTGGAAAGGAAAAAAGATTTGCTGGGGAAGCCTAAAAGTGTTACATCGATTCCTTTGGCTAAACGTGGTACCCAGTTACCATGACAACCTCCATATATGCCGTAATGTAGAGAAAATTAGTTATTAACCTCCATGAGCCTCTGCAGGAAGAGAGATCTTTTGCAAGGTGCTGATTTGGGCTCACATTCTCGTCAGTTCTAGTGGGCCTTGCTAAGATCTCAGATCTCCTTTCCTCACAGAGTCACGTGAAAACCCAGAGAGGAAATGAGGCCTTGCGGTTAAGTTTCAAACAGTTACTTGACAATTTGGTTTTGAGGACGTGTTGAGCTTTTGATAAACCTCAGGTACTGATCTGTAGGGTCATTGTATTTGGGTCTTGCTAGCCCATAGCGAGGTGGTTAGGGTTCTGAGTCTGACTAGCATGTAGCAGCTTTAAACAGTAGTTTACAGCTCTCCAAGGGACTGGGGGCGTCTAGTCCAAAGTCTAATTTAAAAACGAGGAATCTAAAGCCCCGAGAATGCAGCGAATTTTGCCAACATGCGGAGACCGGCAGAGGCAGGATGAGAACCCTGCTGATTCTCTGCCTCCAGTCAGTGCCCATCGCCCCGTTCACGCCACTTCCCGCACGATTCTCCGTACACGGAACAGTTCCCATGGCCTTGCTTCACCAAGAGAACACCTTCCCCATTTCATACATTACCTCGCAGCTAACAGAGTAGGACTGCCCACCTGCCTTGTGCTCAGGGACACGCGCCCAGGCCTCTGCTCCAGCTCTCCACCCCCCACCCCGCCCCGCCCCAGGTCAGAAAGCCCTACGCATTCTGTGGTGAAGCAAACACGCATGTGGCAATGTGAGAAGGAGGTGTCACACACGGACACGCTGGCAAGCCTCTAACCATTGGGACCGGTCAGATAATCACACACACATTTCCTGCTTTTTCTTGGATGGCATTTGCAAGCATATCTGCTTTCAAACATGCCTGTGTGAAAAGGCTGTTGCTGTTTTCTTTCACAGTGGTTACAAATCCTCATTCGTTAGAATTACAATGATACAGATTTTTGTGGGGGGAGTGTTCACTCATGATTTAATTACAATGATGAGAATATAAAACAGGTTATTACCGATGGCAAGTTAAGAAAAAGGTAATAAAAACCCTGGCCGGGTCGCTCAGTTGTTTAGAGCGTTGTCCTGATATGTCAGGATTGTTGGTTCAATCCCTGGTCAGGGCGCATACAAAAAGCCACCAAGGAAAGCACACGTAAGTGGAACGACAAATCGATGTTTCTCTCAAATCAACTTAAAAAATATATGACAAAGATTAAATAGTCCAGAAGGAGGAGAGGTTGGGACAGAGACCCTTGATTGTTCTGAGAGTATCAGGGTAATAGGAAGTATTTGCTTTTCCCTGCAGCTGCCTCAAAGACATAAAGTTGCCCCTGGAGCTCAGGGAAAGGAGGGGGCAGGAAAGGGAGTCCTGACAGCCTGCTGTGACGGTGTGGCCCGAGGAAAACATGGCTGACTCTGAAGAGCTTCTTGTACCTGGATACATAACAAACTTTAACAGGAATAACATCCCACGTGCCATTTAATGGTTCTCAATGTCAGCGATAACCTCTAACACGTTAGAATAGGGTATCAGCCGCGCTGCAGTGTCCGTTTGGGGCCCAATAATGCAGAAAAAGCTGACCACTGTGGGCATGAGCATAACACAATGCTGGGTGTTAGAAAGCTGGGAATCGGAGTGGACTCTCAAGAATCATTGATAACGTTGAGAACAAAGTTGGATTTCCTACAGTCCTGTGAGCATGACAGGATATTAATAGCAAATGTGGCCCCCAAGACTGGAAAGTTTGGGGACACTAGGGTTCTAGCATCACATACAGATTTTCATAATGGGAAGCATGTATTGAACATCACACCTTTTTCCCTCTGCTTGGGGCCCGGGGATGAAGGAGAGTAGGAGGTAGAGAAATGTGGTCGACTAGCTGGCAGGGAGGCGTCGACTTCCAAGTAAACTTATTTATCTGTGAAGCTAAGCTCTCACTATCTGTGCGGTCTGGAATTTTCCACCCTGCATCTGGCTAGCTCTCCAGGGATCCATTCTCAGGCTGTAGTAAAGCAGCTTCTTACACTTTGAAGGTTTATGTTTAGGGCGGTCCACACAGGGCGATTCACCAGTGGGAGAAATACGGAGCAGACTATTCGGCAAATAGCACTCTCAGGCCCCAGCTTTAAAAAGGCAAGATTTTCTTCATCTGTGTACTGTTACGTTCGGGACCGCGTGTCGGGCAGGCGCTGCTCTATTTTAACAAGAGCTCAGCACAGAGTTCTGTTAGCAAACGGTCTCAGTCAAGTTCCTGTCATGATCTTTTCTTTCTTGACCACGAATGTAGTGTCAGTGTCCGGGGTGTTTCCTATTCAGTAGGAATATTCATACAATCCCAGAAGGCAGAGTTTCTAGAATCTCCAACTCAACCTTTAAGTGATAAATGCACACTAAAAAAGGGAGAGCTTATAGGAGGTTGGTGTTACAAGACCAATGTACAGATTTTAAAGGGATTCCCAAGCCCTCAAACCTGACCATGTGAGCTGGCAGCTACTGAGTTCCCCAAGGCACCTCACCCAGGCCAGGCGGTGTGGCGTGGACATCTCACAGGACAAGGTGCTGCTCACGCCTCGTCTTCCCTAACCTTTGGGCAGGCAGGGAGCACTGCGACCTGCAAGGTCACAGCACTTCTTCCCAAATTCAGGGGAGCATCTTCTGATTCCTGATCAACAAGGGGAAGCGCTGGAGGAGCAATATAAATAAAAAGAAACACCAATTCATCATAACAAAGCAACAGATGAATATTTAAACTAATTTAAGTGTGACCAATGAGCTGCATAAACTGAATCATTAATCACTCTGACACACGCAACAATGCTCTCTGCACTCAAAACCACGCCACCGAAATTCAGGAAAACTGGGTCACAGTGCACCTCTCCCTACCGATCCAGAGGAATGCTCGTGGTTCCCAAGTGGATGCTGGGCCATCTGTGTCACTCAAGAGACCTTTGTCTCCTCTGGTCACGTTCGGGAAGCAAACGGGGATATTGGGAATGGGTGCCCCTGGAGGAACTATGGAGTTAAGATTTAACTGCGAACAACGCTTTGCAATGTTCTTGCCACAGCCCCACGGCAGTGCTGCGTGACGATGAGGCTGGCAGCAATGGGGATGGACCCTGGGGACGTGACTGCACATCATAGCCTTGGTCTGTTTCCACCTGTGGGGCTTTCAAAGGTGCCCAGAGCAGCACCCAGGTGCCCCACTCAGGGGAACCTGTTGTAAGTTCTGACATCAAGTGTGAGGAAGCTTTTTCTGCCAACAGGATTTCAGAAGATCTGTTCCCCTTGTTGTTTCTGTCACACTGATGACCTGGCAGAGAGTGTGGCTCTGAGGGACAGCAGACATGGGACTCGGATGAGGGACACGCGATCCCAGACTGGGCGGCCATCCGTAGAGTTCACGGACAAGGCTGAAAGGTCTGTGAGTGGTAATGAGACTGTAAAGAAAAAATGGGAATTTGCCAGGGAGGCCCAGACAGGAACAGTGAGGGGTATCCAGTGTCCCCCAAGCCACAGTCCCTATGGGGACCAGCCTTTCCATGGGGAGAAGCAACGCTGGACGCCAGACATCACTCAGATTCCTGTGTGCAATGGATACAGTTAGTCATACGTAATTCTGAGAGCTCTGGGTCCAGCGTTTTAAAAGCTCCTTTGCTGTCATCACGGAGCCCTGATTAAAGAACCTCACAGAAAGTTTCTGTGTAATATTTGGATTTGGGAGGCACTTGAGGGGGAAGGGAAGGGAGCAGGAAGGGTGACTTTTCAGGAATGGCATGGGGCAGGGAGGAAGGGTGGGCAAATGGGGGAACCTCCAAGTCCTACAGAGCGGCCCCCCATCTGCGTCTCCCCTGCCCACCCTTCCCACCCACAGAGCAGGAGGTGGTGGCCCAGTATTGCCTCTGTGACAACGGAACAGGGAGAAGCTACAGCAGGTGCACAACGTCTGAGTCCTTTCCCTGCTCCCACCTTGTCCACCAGCCCTGACTCTGTCCAGCGTTGGGACAATTGCAGGATCCTTTGGGACCACTGTCCTGACTTCCCAGGCCTGAGTGAGGTGCCTGCACTGTGGCCTGGCCAGCTCCTCTGTCTGTATCCTGGACACTCACTAAGTCCTGAAAAATACACACAGTGACTTTCCCGCTCACCAGAGTGTCCCCGGGAGGTTGGCTCACTCACTGGCATGTCGTCAGATGCTCACCAATGTCTGTTTAGTTGACTGGAAAGGAAGGCCTGAGTTCTTTACAAGTTGGGGGCTCTTCCACCTCCTGGAAACCCCTCTGACCTTTCAGGATGCAGTGCGGGGGAGGGGTACCACATGCAGGAAGCCTTCCTGATGCCTCCCCCCAACACACACAGATTACCCATATCTCCTGTGGGGCCCTGTAGCCTCTCACAATTTATTTCACTTACAAGACTGTCTCTTCCTTCCAAACAATAAGCGCCTTTAGGGGAGACAGCATGTCTTATTGTCCTTTTGTGTCCCTAATAGCTACCTGACCGGCTGCGGCATAACAGGCATTTCCTGTGTTAAACTCCACTGACTTAACGCTGGGAGACTGAGTCCCCAAAAGCCACCCCACCTTGATTCTGACACCACTGGTACAACAGCCTTGCGTTCTTTTCTTTCTGGCTTTATTGTCAGAAATCCGCTCAACAGTCGAAGGAAGCAGGGAAATATTACAAGACAAGTGTTAATTGAGGACGTGATGCACTTCCCGCTCCAAGTGGGCCCGAGGCTGGGAGGAAATTCAGACCTGCCGGTCTCCGCGCGGGGTGTTCTCAGGGCTCGCCTGAGATTTACCCCATTCTAGTCTTTGACCTTTTCAGTTTTTCCTTAATTACGGCGGACTTCAGTCCTGCTGGGCCGCTTTTTCACGCGCGCCTCAGGAGACAAACACATTGTGTGCTTCAACGAAGTAGTTTGAAGAGAGGTAATTAAAGGTGTTTATTGTAATAAAGAAAAATATAGTTGCTTTAGTCTAAGCCAGACTCCACGGTTTTGAGACATATAATAAATGTATCGAAGGGAAAATAATTATCAGTTTTACTGAAACTGTAGGGTACACAGCACAAAATTCTCTCCTTTAATCACTTAGTCCTTCCAATATAAACAAAATAATTGAATAAAATTAACTGCATGCCTTTAACTAGTACATTTCTTGACCAGAAACAATAGAAATTTTCAGGCAAAGACGATTTATCAGTAGAATGAGAATATCACAATGACAGTTCAGTCCTTTAGCCTCACAAATCAGAACTTGTAACCCCCATCTTCAATGTTTTAGGGAAAATATGTCTGCCTGGAGCACACAGATATACAGTAAACTTGAAAATGCAGTTCATATAAGACTAGTGATAAAAATTAGTTGAACTGCTCTTGCTTTTCTTTGGGCCAAAAAATAAAAAGTTTTGAAAAGCAGGTCATAGTTGTGTGGGCCCAGTGCAGGGCCCAGAACTTTCTATTCATTGCTTCAGCATGCTAGGTGCTAGGGAAGAGGGGCAACGGAGAACAGAGCAGCCCTGGCCTCCCAGAGGTGCATAAGCCAGTGCGGGAGCCGATGGGTGACCTGCTAATTAGAACGAGCCTCGATGCCGTGACTGCTAAAAGTGAAGCTGTGACCTGTGGTGTTTGGTTGCTCAGAGAAGTACACAGGGAACGTAAAGAATGCCCTCTCTGAAAGAGGGAGATAGAAATTAAGAGTTGAGCTTGCAGGGGGCAAGGGAAGGAAGCGAAGTGCCATGCCCTGAGTGGGAAAGCTGCAGGAAGGCTGAGTGGTTCATGTGCGTGCTGGAAAAGAGAGAATTCCAGGGTGATGCTGGTGTGTGCCTCTCAGGAAGCCAGAGACGAAGGCCGGGGGCACCGGGGCCACATCCGGAAGGAATGTGAATGCCATACTGAAGAGAGGCCCTGAGAGTTCTGCGGAACTTACTCTCACATGAATAAAGATCGATCCGTGCACCAGCAGCTACGGCCAACAGCACTCATAGCCCGCCTCTAGGCTGCACTGGGCGGGGGGAGGCAGCTAGGAAAGCCGAGAGAAAACCAGACACTTGCCACCAAAACAATGCTAAAAATTTCCAAGTGATTTCACAAGACTCTATGTTGCAGGGGAACTTCAGTTCACTGGGCTTCATGTTCTGGGAGCCTGGACCCTGTTTCCAACCCCAACAACTGTTCAGTTCAGGGACATGAGCTAAACCCACACGCAGATCCTCTGTTAGATGCAAGCCCAGCTTCTGACAGTCTGGGGGTCAAAGTCTGCTTGTGCCATGAATGAGAGTGCTGGACACACATCTGTGTGACACAAGCCTGGCCTGGAAACCGCTGGGGAGGGTGTGCCCGGTAGTGGGAGCTACTGATCTTGGTCACTTTCTCTCCCAAGTTAAAAGATGCCTCCGTTCCCCTCTCCCAATGGACCCGGCGTGCCCAGGGGTCTGGAATACAGCCACAGCTCCTCCGCCCCGTGGCTCCTCATTTTGCGTTTGCCTGGTTCTGCAGGATTCCAGTTCATCGTGTGATTTTTTTTGTTTTCCTTAGCTGCTAGTACTTGGTTCTTGAATATGTTTTTGAAAATTCAACCAACACCACGCTGGTATTTACTGTCAACCTTTAGAAAGGAATCTTCTGCCCCCAGCCTAGATAATCACTCGATTCTGTCTTACGACCACAAACAGTACAAGGAAGTAAGTAAAAGCGACATCAACAAATGATGGGAACTCGACCACTATTATCATCAGCCCACATTTACAGAGTCCGCGTAAAGTACCTGCTTCCGATAGCTCGATAAATCAATCGTTAGCCGCAATTGCAATTAGGCCTCTTGTAGATATTCATCAAGTCATCAAGATTAGATGTGAGATTGGTGTCAGAAACTGCAGGTTCTAATCATGTCATTTTTCAGAGTATGATGAGAACCAGTTTCTAGGGAGCAGCCCCAGCTCCTGGGATGCTCTGAAAGACTCTGTGGAATCTGTGTGCATGTGAGAGCGCTTTTTCCTTTCTGTCTCTGGGTGAGCTTTGACAGGAAGCCTCTGTGCCCTATGAAATCTTGCACAGGATGATTAGCAATCTCTACCACTGCCTTTCACAAAAAAACAAAAAAAGCTTGGGCCATCAGAATTGTGGGTAGCCAACCTTACTTTCTTTTACTTGCTCTGAAGCAACATTTTTCACAAATAGGATGGGTATTCGGAAGGGGGTTCAAGGGACTACAATTACGCTATCCACCCTCTACAACGGTCAGTTTCAGAACCGTTCCAGCCGAGATGGGAGTTGATTAACCTCTAGCATGGAAGGCCTCCTGGACAATGCTTGCCTGGTGGAATAATGTCACAGGGGCCTCAGAATCCAGATTCCAGGCACATCCAAGTTACCAGTTGGATGCTACTTAGAGTCTTAGTTCTGTTTTAGATTCTAAAAGTAGAACATGTGCACAGAACAGATTTTAGCTAAGCTTTATAGTTTGTAGAACCAACTTAAGATTCTACTTTCATTCACATTGTTAGTGTTCTTTTTATCATATCTATTTAGATACCACCGATTTTTAACAAAAGCAGCCTTTTTTGCATAATAGAAAGGAAAACCTTTTAACAACTCCAAGTCCCATAGAAATACAAAGAATTTTTACTATCTCCATTATATATCTGCTTCTTTACTAAAATGCAGTTTCTTTGTTTACTAAATGATCTGTGATAATGGTAGTTAGTTTCATGATACAGGGTGGGCAAAAGGAGATTTAAAGTTGTAACACAAATAAATAATACAATAATAAATAATAATACAAGAATAAACTGTTTTTCATGTACTCAAAACTGTAAGTCTACTTTTGCCTACCCCTGTATATTGATAGATTTTTAAAAAAGATTTTATTTATTTATTTATTTATTTTTAGAGAGAGGGGAAAGGAGGGAGAGAGAGGGAGAGAAACATCAACGTGTGGTTGCCTCTCACGCACCCTCTACTGGGGACCTGGCCTGCAACCCAGGCACGTGCCCTGACCGGGAATTGAACCAGTGACCCTGTGGTTCGCAGGCCAGTGCTCAATCCACTGAGCCACACCAGACAGGGCTGATAGATTTTTCTCAAAAGATTTGCATGGGAGAAAATGTTCATTTTCCTACTGTACGTTTCTGGGACCAAGTTGGGCGATGTACCCAGATGAGACGTGAACTTGAGACAGTCAAAGCAGTGTAACCTGCTCTGACATCTACCCAGAGACTTTGTGTCTGCGTCTAAGGCATCATTACAAAGCAGGACAAGTGAATTGCGTTTGAGGAATTAGCCTTCCGGTGTATTTCTCTTCAAATCCAAAAATGAACAAGATTTTCCTTTTTTTTTTTTGTTTGTTTGAGAATTTTGGAAAGGGGATGCTTTCTCCTTGGGATCAATTAGTCAAGAAACATGAATAATTGGACAGATCTGTTGAAAGAAGGAATTTCCGGAAATACGTCCCTTCCTAGAAATCTCTCATTTAAATACTATAGCATAGGACCTAAGATTATTTAAAAACCTATGTGAATAGGGAAAAAGATACCTTCCAGCCACCAGAAATCTCCGTACTACAAACACACCAAAACCTTAGCTGGGTAGTACGATTAAGGTAACTTTTCCTGCTTTACGTGTCTGTGTTTTCCGACGTTTCTACAGTGAACGCACATGTGTTTTACAATCAGAAGGAAGGTGAGCTCTTTCAGCAAGCAGCTTCTCTCGTGAAGCCCTGTGAGTCCGCCTCTCCTCAGCCACTCTTCCCAGGTAAGGCAGACCCCCACTGTTGGATGTGAACTTGCTGAAAAGCGATCACGTGCTGGGGCTGGCTTCACGGGGGCCTCTGGTTGACTTCGGACTTGAGATACAGCCGTGGGAAGCAGCCCACTTGGGAAGACCACCGTGCCAGTGCAAAAGGGTAGATCAAGCATCACATATCCCACGCTGGGCCGGAGGGGTTGGGCACAGGGGTCACGGTCAGCACTGTCTCTGGACGGAGGTCAGGGGTCTGCGGCAGAAGCAGACTCCCCTGGGTAGAGACGAGCCCACCAGTTTCCTCTGCAGATGGCACAGGCATCTGCAGGCTGGTGCAAGAGAGGGGACGTCTTAACCCAACAGCCACAGCGCTGTGTGCTTTCCATACCGTCAGAGCCCAAAGCACACAGAACTGTACGTCTCAGGCACAGGGCGTGTGGGTTTTCGTGGCTTCAGAACACTTTCTCGTAAATGGAGTTGTAAGGGAAGCTTGAAATCAGAGGCAAACAGCCCCTTTCATTAGGTTCTGATACCAGGTTTTTGGATAAAGTGAGCTGGTGAATTGGAAAGGATTAGGATTTGAAGTCCATAAATACTGAAAATATGTATCCTAATCCACCGCATCTACAACAGAGTTGAAATCTCTCACCCGGAAACTTTCATTTTGAAAGCTGCTTATTAATCACTGTTACTCCGAGAGAAAATCCTGAAAAATATCAATTTTCCTACCAGCATTCAGGCAAAATATACGCAGAAGGATCTGCCTCTGAAGCGCAACACCCATCTGAGGGTGAAAGAAGCTTGCGTCTGGCTCCAGGGATGTCTCAGGGAAACTTGGAAATGAAATTTACCGGTTCCAGGTCCGTTTAGCATGGTGGCTACAAATGGAGCAAGGCTTAATCAGGGGGAGGTTCTAAACTGTGTTGAATGTGGAGTCTGTGATCATCTGCACAGAATGCCAGCGGCAAGGAGGCACATGCTCGGTGGCGGCCGTGGGTGTCAGGGCCGCCCCCTGACTTGGGTGTGTTTACCAGGGAGTGCTTCAGTGCCCCGGGTTCTGAGCACAGCACACCCTCGCCGCACTCACTGCGGGAGGGCTGGCTCCTCCCCTGTTTGTGGAGTGCAGGGCCGCAGGAAAGGGGCCTCAGGCAGCAGGCAGCCATCTCTGCACGCCGAGCAGCATCACTGACATGTCTGATAGGCTGAGACTCCCGGGAGCGCTCTTTAACCACAAAGAACAAGGCTGGCATTTGCATCTATTTTAAAATTACTTTGAATATTTTATTGTTAATTGCATTTTTTCCATTACCATTCATCTCTTCCTTACACATTGTTCCAGACCCACTCATGCCCTCTCCTCACCCTATCCCGCAACCACCATACTGTTGTCCTTGTCCATAAGCCCTTTTTCTTTTTTGCTCAATCCACCACCTCCCAACCCTACCCCGCCACCAGAGCTGTCAGGTTTTTTTTTTTTTTAAATACTATCTGATGTCTATAAATGAAGGGGGAAGATTGTAGATAGCCTTTATGCTAACGAGAAGTCATTTTCCAGGCAACCTGTTCAAGCAGCCTTGGGCAACGCTGTTACAAATAAAATGTTGACTTTCAGAAGGAAAAGAAAATGCTACCTGGGCTGTAAAAACTCCAGGCTAATGTGGGGGGATCAACACTAGTGATGATAGATGAAATTTTGACATGGTAAAGAGAAAACCACAGGCTCAAAATGGGGTCACCCGCACTAACGCCCACAATGCCAAACCTAGACTTAACCCCCGCCCCCGCTGCAGTTTCCCCAGAAATGGAGTGGTCATCAGCCAGTCTGGGACAGTCTGGTCAACACTAATGCGGTCACCTGTCAGCTGGCCCTCTCCCCTCCACTTCCCATGGTACTCAGCATGATACAAACGCTTGCCTTTCCTTTGCCTTGCCGGAAGAAGATGTCCTGGACTAAAAATAACCTTTTATTTTCTTTTGTCAGTAGCTCCCTCGCCCTGTGCTTCTCCCTATCAAAACCTTCTGTTTTGACCACCCCTCCGAGGGCCCTTCTCGTTGCTAAATGGGGTGTTGCCCGGTTCATGAACTGCTTAATAAAGCCAATTAGATCTTCCAATTGACTCGGCTGAATTTTGTTCTTTAACGGTCCTAATGTTCTCCTCATGAGAACGTCGCTTAAAAAGAAGACCTTCCCTAACTTTCTTCACTCAAACCTCCTCTCTCAGTTGGGCTTCCTTCAAGAGGACAGCTGGGTTGGGGCTGGGGTCTGCCTTACTCCAGCACAGCCTGCAGCCTGCAGTCGGCTGATATTTGCAGAGTGGTTCCACTGGCGTGCGTGCTTGCATGCGTGATTGCATGCTTGCAACCTCGAGCTTTTCCTTCCTGAATCAGGGCCACGGCTGAGATCTCTGAGCTGTGCCAAGTCGGCTCAGGGCTTCCCAAGCAGGGTTCAAAACCGCTCCTGCTCCCTTGATGCCCCTAAGGGGCGTGGAAAGGAGTTGTCAGAGACAGCGCTCCTATGTGTTAGCAACTCTTGGGGAGTAGCAGAGCTATGCTTCTTGGTGAAGGTTTTCTATTTTATTGGTAGAGTTTGTGGGTAGATTTAGGGAAATTGACCAAAGTAATGGCAAGAGGGTAATTTGGAGCAGGGCCACATGTCTAGTAAATAACTCTACAATAAAGAGTGACAATATTTCATTCACCAAATGCCCATTCTCATGGATCCACGCAAAGCTTTGTTGTTGCTGTTCATAAAATAAGATTGTATTCCATTCTTAAGGCCCTTGCAAAGCTGGCGTCATAGAGAGGTGGGGTTCTTTCATACTTGCTTGCTTCTATTTCTTTTTGAAACTCAAGTTCAAGGATCGAGTTTAAAATGTCGTCATGTCAAGCAGTCCCCAGCTGGTGAATAGGTTCTGTTGCAAATCTCATTTGTGAACTTGTTTGGAATTCAGAGCCCATTTTCCCATAAATGCTGACTGAGTTCCAAATGAGGACTCCAGTGACTTAATACCAACTGTGAGGAAATGAAATAATCTGTGCAGCGCACTCAACCCTGTGATCATTCAGGGGCAGTGCATTATTACATATCCTTCTGGGTATTATCATACTCAATGATTCAATTCTGGTCAATGATATGCAAGGGGAGGTCCACTTAGTAAGTTTTGAGAAAGTGTTCTTTTCTTTTTCTTCAAACACAGAGACAAAATGAAGTAGTCACGTCTTTTCTGTTGGCTGTTGGGTCTCCACCGCTGTGATGCTTGGGACAGTGGCCGCTATTTTGGAAGAAGGGGAGGGTGGAGTTCACAGCGGGTCGATTTTTAAGAAATATGCTGTGAGCACACGATTCTCTACTTTTTTCAAGTACAACGACATTAATACCTCGATCTATTTCAGTTCTTGCGCTGAGGATGTACTGAACATTCACTGTCGACAGCGCATAACCTGCTTACTTAAGAGCTTTAGCGATATTTCCGTCCCACTATTTATTCTGCATGGAGGAAAGTCTTTGAACCCAAACACTGGGACAATACAATGCCTCTCTCATCTTGAATACAGTCAGTGTGAGCATGAGCTGCTACTGCCCGCATGCTGGGGTGGGGCGGGGCGTGGAAAAGCAGCGAAGTCCATTTCACAAGCTGCTCCTGAATTGAACATATACCACATCCCTTCCTCATGGTGAAAACTCCCAGAATACCAGCTGTTTGTTCGTTCACCTGGGGGTCATGTTCAGTATCATGCATAGTGAGAGAAAAACAAATCCAAACTGGAATGGGTTATGCTGTTTCCCCTTATCAGGCTGCCAGGAGGAAGCATGATGGGGCACTGTTGAGGGTGTGATGATGAAGGTGTGGGCAACAAGCACTGGTAGAGTCTACCGAGAACACACTTGACTGGCACAGCCTTAACCCCGAAATCCCACTTCCAGGCATGTTTCCTGTGTATATGCTCCACAGACCCAGAGTGTGTGCAAAGGTTCACTGTAGTATTGTGATAATGGTGTAAGAGTCACTTATAATAGTCTGATATTTAGAGATAACATTACCTTTACCTTTGGATGTTCACTATCGGAAACTTGGAAATCCATGAAAGAAAATAAAAGCTTAATTAATTTTTGATAACTAAATGAGAGTGATGAGTGTGAATATTTTATGCTCCTATTGTTGTCGGCGTGACACACTTCACAAGGACACTATGAATTCATTCAGGCGGCTTTGTTTGGCTTATATTCAGAAAATAGCCTTTGATTCTTTAAAGAAGATATCACTACTTTCCATTTCTGGTGTATGACAGACTAGGGATTCTGAAAATCTCCAAAATAATTCCTGTAAATGCTGTGTCAGATATAACAAGTGTCCCTTTAATGCACAGCTGAGCACTTGAGAAGGTAAGGCGAGTCCTGAGGACACAAAAAGGGAGAGCAGGATGTCATCAGAGTGCTGAGCCTGAGACAGCTCTTCCCCAGAAGGTCCCTTATCTTAGACAGGCAAAGGGTTGAGTGTGCACAGCCTCCCAAGGGGAGGGAAATGCCCTGGGCTCCCCCCGGGTGGAGGCCTGGAATCCAGAAGCTGCAAAGAGCTGAGACCCCTGAAGGCTCTATCTTCAATGACAGGCGGGGCTAGGAAACAATGACTATTAGCCATAGGGAATGATGTCCTGTCCTGACCAGGACACAGGCTAACCAAACATAACAAAAGAAAACAAAACAAACCTACTTCCTCCTGAAAATTCACAAGGACAAGTCTGTCCTCACACAGGCTACAGTTGGAATTTACATTATTTGAGTGCCCAGGAAATCCCAACCCCCAAAATGAGCATGAACCTGACCCAGGTTATGTATCAAGGCACCTGGCAAAAACAAATGCAAATCTTCTCAGGTCAACGACGTCAACTCAAGACGACACCCATCCCTGAGATGGCAGGGTGCAAAGAACAAACCAAAGGGGGACAAAAAAAAATCACACACACACACACACACACACACACACACACACACACACACACACACACACACGAGAGGAAACGAGACATGAAAATCGCCAGAGGAAAGTCCCTAGGTCCTCAGCATAATGGAATAATTATAAACAAGATAAAAACCAATATAAATAGAATGCTTATAAGATAGAGAAGAGACTGAAATACTATCTAGAAAGTCGGGCAGATTCAAAGGGAACCAAAAGGAAATGATAGAAATAAAGAGTATAAAAAGTAACAACCTAAAGTGGATATGTGAATGGTGATATATTTACGTAGTGGAACACTCCACAGCAAAAACAAACGGCTTTAACTACAAGCAGCAACTTAAATAAATCTCAGAAACATGTTTATGACTATATGTAAGATAATTCAAAAAGCAAGCTATCGATTTGTACATTTTAAATACGTGAATTAAATGGTGGTGGATTGTATATAAATAAAACTATCAAAATGGCATTTCTATAAACATGCAATAGTTAAAAGATGCACTCTATTTACATCTGAATAGAAGATCTATTAAAAGATACCAGTGCATCAATTTTAACTAGAACCTTTAAGGAAGTTATTAAAAATCAGTGTGTAGGGAGACTTGCTCTATCGGAGATCAAGTCCCATTATAAAGATCTCAACAGTTTGAGATTTGTGCAGCGCTGATAATATGACCAAGGGAACAAAGTAGAGGGTTCCAAAAGAGATTCTTTTTTAAAAAGCATTTAAAAATATTTTATTTATTTATTTTTAGAGAGGGAAGGGAGGGAGAAAGGGGGGAGAGGAACATCAACATGTGATTGCCTCTTGCACACCCCCACCTGGGACCTGGCCCGCAACCCTGGCACGTGCCCTGACTGGGAATCAAATCAGTGACCCTTTGGTTCACAGGCCAGCACTCAATCCACTGAATCACACCATCCAGGGCCCAAAAGAGACTCTTACGTGTACAAACAGGTGATACCTGTTGATAAAGGGGGAGCGTATAGGAAATATCTGTACCTTCTGCTCATTTTTGCTATCAACCTAAAATTGCTTTAAAAAACAAAGTCTAATTAAAAAAAATGATGTATGACCACGGTGGCCCCACAGGTCAGTGCAGAAAGGGTTTTTTCTCACGTACAATGATGGAAAATTTGGTTGTTCATACGTCAAAAATAAGAAATTGGATCTTACTTTACACCATATCGAAAATGAGTTCCATATATACAGGTGACCTAAAGACAGAAAAAAGTTAAAACTTTTAGAAGAAAAGAGATGCATTATCTTGATGCATGGAGCATACAAGAGGATAGTTTCATAACACAAGCTAAAAAAGAAAAACTGGTAAATTCTACTATATCCTACAATATTTAAATTAAAGTCTAGGCATCAAAATATATGATAATTGAAAAGACAACACAGAGACTAGGGGATGATAACTGCACTGTACACAAATTATAACTTTAAGTATTTGGTCTACATAAATCAACACATATCAACAGAATTGTCAAAAATGTAAAAAACATTTGAAGGAACATGAAAATATGCTCAATCTCACCATTAACTAGGAAAATCCCAATTAATTTAGTTCATCCTCATCAGTTTATATGATCAAATTGGTAAAACTAAATACATAGTATTAATTATTATAGAGCAAGTTGAGCCAAAAAAACTTTTAGAAACTTACTTGGGAGTGTAACTTGGGAGAGCAATTTGGAAGTGTGTAACGAGGGTTGAAATCCTGTAATCATACTCCTAGATGTAGTTACCTTACAGAAACTTGTATATAAGTACACAGAAGAAGTAAATGAGTTCTCAGAGGAGAGTAATATTTCCAATAATAAAAAAACTGGAAGCAATCTAAATTTTCATAAAAGAATATGTAAATAATTTGGAGTATAGCCATATGAATCGAATAGCATATAAAGGAAAAAATAATGAACTATACCTGCATGCATCAATATAATTAACTTAGAAACATAATGTTGAATAAACAGAGTGAGTTTGTGAGAAGATATGTATTTTTATGGTATTTACTTAAAGTTTAAAATATGCCAAACACGTACACACACACCATCTTGCTCTGCAAAGTCTGATGTGCATGTATTTCAGCTACGATGGTTTAGGTACGTACACCAGTCTTCTAACGTTATTCAAATTCGGTTACCATGGTATATTAGTTGAAGAACTGCATAATACACATTCCCTAATGCTGATGCATAATGTTCAGGTTTCATTGCTAGCTCTTCTGTCCACAAATACTAAATACCTAAGGAGCAGGTATGCAGCATCATCACTGTCCCATTCTGTCTCTTTTTGTGAAGTAGGTTGGTGACTGGCCCCTGTTCATCTTATTGTTTTCATGCACAGACAGCAAAGCATGTAGTCGTGTGACCTCTTTGCCTTGCAGTGAAAAACCTAAGCAACATTTTGCAGAAATGGACGCCGCCTAGAGGGAGTTGGCCAGCACACGTGCGGGTCAGTCCAGGCAATGAAGAGTGATAATGCTGCAAGTGAACCTGCCCTGGGCGTGAAGGAAGCTGTAGAAGACACTGTTGACGGTGCCACTGGTTGAGACTCTGGCTGTGCAGTGAGGGGAACGTAATGACAGAAATGAGGACAGCTCTGGTGACATGAAAAGGAAGAAAACGTCCCAGAGGAAGTGGTGCTGGTACAAAACTTCACATTGAAGGGACTCTCAGAGATATTTCATGACATTGAAAGAACAAGGAATAAATGGCAGAGGCCGATCCAAACTTGGGAAGGAGTATGACTCGCCAAGACTTTGCTCCATATGGTAAGTTTCACAATGAGAAGACAGGAAGCACTGTTTGAACTACTCCTGATAGGTTTTTTACAAAGAAATAAAAAATAATCTGCAATGTTTCTAATGCTTCAAATCAGAGGAAACGATATACATATTAGTTTTACTAATTTTTTTCTTGTCTTATACTATCTTCATTACTGATAGTGAGAGTTTTAAAATATTTTGACAGATATTCTTAAAGGTTACAGAACATCATAATTTTGTTATTGATTATTAATATTGCTTTGACTAGTGGCACTTTGTATATCCATTTTTATATCCCACCACTGTACAAAGAGAATAGTGCTTATATATACATACATATAAATAAAAGTGTGAAGATATGCAAGCGAGTGATAAATGACGAGTCCAGCATTTTATATGCCCTTCAGAACACAGAGAGGAGGAAAAGTGGATGAAGGACCAGTACGTAAGTACCAGCATACAGGGCATGGTGTGATGTTTTTAATGTCATAGCTGGTGGTTGCCATCTGAAAAATTATTTTATCACTTTATGCTTTCTTATTAGTCTGAAGTACTTTATTAGAAGGACAAGAAATAACCATATCAGTAAGAAATAATGCTTTTCTAGAAAATGTAAGCAAATAACAGGAATCTTGCAAAATATAACTAGCCGCTTGCCTTAGGTTGTCAGGCTTACAAATGCAGTGCAAAATCTGTAAGGAAAAAACATGAGCTTCCAGAAATCCCACTATTTCTTTGATTATTGGTTGCTAATAGTGAGGACATAAAACTGTACATGCTCACCTAACCCCTTCCATCCAATTTACAGGCTGTTAAAGGATTTCAAGAACTAACTCTGGTCGAACTCAGGAGCACTCTCAAAGCACACCAGACTTTATGGTCTTTAAGACGTTTGCTATGAAGGAATACCCTGTGAGGTCAGTAGAAGCATCTCAGTGCCCTGTGGCTCAGTCACAAGGAAGTTATAAAGGAATCTCAGACACTTGAACCAAAACATGCATTTCTGCTTCTCAGACAAGTTATGCACAGAGTGGTAAGCTCCCATTATTCTAGGAAACATTTTAGCATAAGTCCTGTTTTTATGAATCTAGGGAAACCAACTGTCGAACAAGGGATCAGTTTCCTGTTGCTGCTGTAACAAATGACCACAGACTTAGTAACTTAAGACAATAAAATGCTATCGTTTTACAATGCTGCTGCTTGGAAGTCTGACAAGGGTCTGTGGTGCTCAGATCACGGTGTTGATGGAGCTGCACCCCCTTCTGGAGGTCCTCGGGGAGAATCCATTTCCTTGCATTTCTCTCCCTTCGAGAGGCCACCTGCATTTCAGATTCGTGGCCCTTTTTATCCACCTTCGAAGCCTTCCAAACACATCTCTCTGCCTCTCCTCTTCTGTTTGTCCCTTCCAAATCAACTCAGGAATGGAAACCACTTATAGATTTTGGGGGGGTTCTCAGTGATGATACAAAGGAAGCAATAATTTTACCCTATAAAAGGCATTTGGAGCAGCACACTGGCTCTTAGCACATCTTACCACCAACGCAATCCACCGGGAGCACAGACCCAATGCCTTCAGCACCACGGCCAGTTCTCATGGTTCTCGGCGTAATGACTTCAGCACCACGGCCAGTCCTCATGGTTCTCAGCGTAATGACTTCAGCACCACGGCCAGTTCTCATGGTTCTCAGCGTGCAACGGGACTAAGTGAATTTGCCGTGTTGCCAAAGCCAGGCTCCAGGCCGTGTTCTCTGGGAAAGGGTGGCAGGTTTCACATTCACATTCCAAAAGTATTCGCAGCCAGACGTTCACATAAATATGCAGTTTCAAGGCTTCTGATGCAGTTTAGCTTGTCACGAGACAGATTATTCCTATATTGTCAATGTAAAAGACTACTTAGAATGAAGACTGCCGTACTTTCTCTGTAAACAGCCCAATTTATTCCTCTGAACTTTAAAGAATTTGATACTTCTACTCTGGTAGACTGTTGAGGCAATTGAAGTAATCCCCCGAGGCCAATGAAAAAGCCCTATATTTTCTGAATTTGCTCTGTTTTGTGGAGGACATTTAGATGTCTTTTGAAATATGTGTGTACTTAGTGGAAGACGAGGTACCACTTTCCATCAATAAACTCTAAGGACAAGATATCACATAATGCGATGGTGGGAGGCTCCTGGGCTGCACGTTGCTCCAACCCTCATTGTTGCAAGAGACTGTGAACTGTTCAGTTCTTAGTGTTTTCCAAGTAAGTTTTTCTGTAAAAACGGCTCTCAGAAATGATCCCTCCTCCTGCTTCTAGAAGGCAAATCAGGTGTACAGATGAGTCTTCGTTAATGTGTAAGCTAGACAGACAACAGCTCACACACTATTGGCTGGAATGTCCTATATGTTCCTATAAGACCAAGGATCTGGTGCTCAGGGAAGCTGAGCCCGAACTGGAATGTGTAGATCACGGAGAACTATCTACTTGAAAACCGAGAGAAATTATTTGAATTGCTCATTTCCATGAAAGAACGGAGTGTATTTTAAGATTTCTCCCTTCAATTCTTTTTCTTTTCTCCTCAGAGCACATGTTAAAACAAACAAACCCAAGACGAAAAATAAAAATCTCTAGCACTTAGCCACCTGGTAGGAAATCTGTAATCCTAATGCAGGCCTTTTTTTCTCTGAAACACACAAGGTCCTCTTAAGCTTATTGGCATCAGCACAGGCTTCCTTGTCATAGAGAGCTGTTCCCATGTTTTTCCATCTGGTCCCATCAATATCCTGGCTTTCAGATGCTGATAATGCCGTTCTCTCGGTGCCTGGGCCCCACTCTGCCTTTCACGAGCCTTTGTCCAATACTCAGAGGGGGAGATTGAGACACAATGGATATGTGGTAGTCTGTTTGTCATACGTTCATCTCTTTGTGTTCTATATTGTGTTTGTTTCTTCCCAAGATTACAAATGTGTGTAAGGCTTTTAAAAAAGGGATTCAGACACTAGACCAGTGCTTCTGGGAAGGGTCGCAGACTCTTGTAAGAATCGATTGCAAGCAATGGTTTCCTAGGGGACCATGGACCCCAGAAAAAGCACCCTTATGAGATTATATCCAAGTGTAGTGGCTTCAGTTAAATCATTTTAGAGAAGAATTAAATCAAAACAAAGGTCTCTTCAGTAACTAAGCAACAATACTTTTAAATTGTGCTGGACTATTGAATCAGCAAGACACCACACTCATTGGAAAATGAGGACTCTCAGAAGCATTTTGGCTCATTCAGATCAGTTTATGACAAAGTCTTCCATGGATCACATATTCCTAAAACAAGACAGAGGGTCTGGCAGGGAGAGGTTTCTTCATTCACCTAGAACCCCAGCTTTCCAGTTGATACCTATGTGTCCATCCCTCCTGATGTCATTTAGCTGTCCCAATGTCCTGGAGCATCTCCCCGTCCTTGAGTGGATGCAGGGGGCTTGCTCAGGGGAGCAGCAGGGCTTCGGGAAGATGTAACAGTGGCATCTGTTGGCACTTTACAAGATGCCACAATTACACGAGTGAGAAAGCATGTGAAGGTGGCAGAGCAGCCCCTGGTCCCCACCTTGGCATCTCCAGGGCTGTGCCAGGGGGAACTGCAGCAGAGCTTCAGGCCTATTTAGGAAGGTGGGGCCTTCCCATAACTAAATGGAAAGCATTTATCTAGAAATGGAATGTACTAGAGGATGGTAGATTACCAAGAAAATCTGTGATCGGGAGTGTGAGAATATACCCAAGGAAGAGCAGAACTGAGTCCATTCAGGAATATTTTCCTCAGGATAAGAAAGTGGGATGCAGCACTGGAATTTATTCTGCAACGTACACACACTTGCTTCATAAGCTATCTGGACTAGCTGAAGAAGAGGAGACAGACGTTCAATTAAAAATTCTTCCCTGGGACAGGCTGACAGGTACGCCATGTGGCATTCTTTCTTTCTGTCTGAGGCACTGAGAAACAAATTGAGTCCTATTTAAAAACCTAACCAGACTATAACTAATAACAAGGCTAAGAGGTTAGAACAGAATATATTTCTGTGATGAGAGATGAAGCATTTTAATTAAATTTTAAAGAACAGGGGCCAAGAAAGAAAGCCCTGTTTGTTTATCGTGTTTTAGATGAACACCCTTCTGGGTCATGCGTGGTCTTACCAGAGCCTGCTGCAGAGGCTCTGCACGAAAGGGTCATAAAAACACCTGATGCCAGAGACTAAGGGGCCTGTGTCAAAGGGACAGACGAACAAAGTTCTCATATTTCATAAAAGGCACTCATATTCATTGGACAGTTTGCACAATGCCTGCCAGAATGAACATGAAGTATTATTAGTTGTGTTCACATAATTGAGTTTCTCTTATTAATGTTCTTAAGACTTAAAAGGCTATTTTTAATTCTACCATAAGCAAAGAAAAATATCGGTGGCAATAATTCTACTTAATAACTACACAATTAATGTAAAGCAGCTGACTGACAAATACCTTTTAAAAATACAAGACATAGTCACATACTAGAAATTCTGTTCTAGGCTAGGCATAACTTTCAAAGAATTTGGAATATGAGAACACTGACTTCAACAGACACCTTGTCTACTTGTTAAAAGAGAAATTTGCTTATAAGGAGTATACCATCATTTTATTTGCTCTATTTCTAGTGTATTCTTGCAATAACTTTAATATTTAATGTTATCTCTTACTGAATGAATTGTTGTAAGTCACCATAAATCTTTTCTTGAATTAGTTAATAAACAACTTACATTTGTAATAGATGTTTTTGTTACCTTCAGTCAAGAAGCATGCATAGAATAATCTTGACTGAGCACAATGTTTATGCCAAACACTGACTTAGGCATCGGGGATACAGAGACAAACACAAAGTAGTTTTTGTTGCCAAGAAGCTAATTGTCTGACTATTTATCTTAATTAGTGAAACTCCTAAGAATGAAATCTCTTTATAAGGGAACTAATTAAACGAAAGGAGAGATCATTATCCACAAATTTAATAAATTATGAAGTTCGGTGAAGGACAGTGGCTAGCCACGTAAATTTTTCATACAAGATTTCTACACACACTCATCTCACGGGATTAGCAATAGGAACAGCCCTAAGGAAAGGAGGAATCTTTTCAGTGCAAGGGGATGTCTTCGGTCCCAATCTCACCGTCTGGCGCCCCTGCCAATTCCCTACAAGAACTCCTCTCCCAGCTCCGCCTCCTGAATACCACTCTTCATTAATGGAATCAGACAGAAGGGATGTCTCTCTTGGACTCTTTGGGATTACATTTAGGGTGAATAAATTTCAGTCCATATGCGAGGGAAAATTTTTTTTGCTAACATTAGGATGAGAACCTTTTTATGTCAGAGCGATTTCAGGCATCAGCAAATAGACAGGAAGTACTATTGGCTGGAAGAAGTACCCGGGAAGTCCAGTTCTTAGTAGCTCTGACCTCACTGCTGCAGGGTGGTGGGCAGAGCAATGGCTGGAAGGGTCTGTGCATGGTACCCTGTACCCCTCTGCGCTGGACATGGAGGCTGAGGCTCCTTGAGAGCCCATCCTACGAGCCAGTGAGCATGGTGCCTCTCCCTCACCTTTCTGAAGGGAGACTGTGCCCTGTCAACTCCAAGATGGTCCACCTGCCTTTGCTGCTTTTCCTGTGTGAGCGCGGGCACGCGTGCCAACCACATCCCCTCCCCGCACCACGTTTAGGTCAAGTACACTTTTTGTACTTTTCCTCCACCATCACACACCTATTTAAACAGAAATGCTTTTTTTTTTTTGAGTGTGTACTTAACTTTTTTTATGTGTGCATAGTAACCCTCCCTAATTTAAAAAATTAAATGACAGCATTATTTGAGGTTCCTCTGTAGCAGGTGGAGCAACAAACAGCCTGACTCGTGGATTCAAAGGCACTTATGTTCCAGGGAAAGGAGCTGAAGTCGTAGGAGGGAAACCAAGGTGGGGAGCTCAGTATGAGGGTTGGAAGATCCTGAACTGCAGCACTGTATTTTTAAAATTATTTTTTCCTGTAAAAAATAAAGCTTTTCAACAAACGTGTATTATTTAAATGAATCTTGCTGGCTAACTAAAGTATTTTTCTAAGAGAAATGATTAATTATGATCATAAATGGATAAAAAACAACAACGCTGGTTTCCAAAGCTGGCATTCTTACCCCGGGGACCACATGTGACCTTCAAAGCCTCTCAGATCTCGCTGAAATTGTATGCACAGTTTTGCATGTGTATGAAAACGTGCATTTTCCTAGCAATGGGGATCATAGATAAGTGAATTCTTAACTCAAAAAAAGGGGTAAAGATCCACTGAAATGCTTGTTCTAAATAAATATGCAGTCTATCAAACCTTTATGATGTTCCTGACGAACATTTTGTTGTTATTTTGAAAAAGTGTCTGCTTGTCATCTTCCCACTGAGAAAAGACCTAGGCGGCAAGGGGGTGGGGGTGGGAACTGGAGGGAAAACACAGTTAAACTATGAAATGATCAGTGCCTTGTAGGAAATGGGAGATGTTCCGCACTTCTCATCAGAATTAACTACCATGCAGCTAGCTGCACTGCAGAAACACAGCATCAAGCCATGGGGAGACAATTTGTGAAATTAATGGTCTTTTTTAGCAGCAAAAATCATTTTTCTCAGGAACAGACTTCTATAGGCATAAAATAACTTAGGTTTAGTGAAAATGTACAGACACAGAAAATGGCATCCACTTGGAAAACCATGAATATCGGGGTATCAATTGGTGAAG
Organism: Macrotus californicus; assembly: GCA_007922815.1. NCBI lineage: Eukaryota > Metazoa > Chordata > Mammalia > Chiroptera > Phyllostomidae > Macrotus > Macrotus californicus. The sequence continues at coordinate 5,442 of VMDR010000887.1, read as the reverse complement.
AATTAAGCTTATTTCTGAACATAAGCTAATGGATGAGCCTTACTCAAAAGCAGAACTATTAAAAAAAACCAGTTAAAAAACAGATCAGAGAACCTTACAGAAATATGTTTAACTCCTCTATACACTCCAATAAAAAGACTTGAAAAATCTGCCCACCTCAGTGTCCACACAGCTCGTCTTAAAGAGAGCAAGCCCTCATGAGGCCAGATGCACCTTAACAGCTTTGCTACCGCCCAGGTGTGTGGGTGTGAATTTACCTCCACCTGGAGGAGGGGAGTCCTGAATCTGCCGTGTCCTGCCTGCCACTCTTCAGCTGGCAACTCTGATTACTGCAGTCGTGACCTTAACTACCAAGTTCTCTAATGCTTCAAAGCATACTGATTCCAAGATACTAAACAGTGGATTTCACTGATAATGAATCTGGTGGCAGCAATGACAACAGAGTGATGGCTTTCCCAGGGGGTGGCTCAGACCCTACCAGGGGGTATCTCTCCTGGGAGCCTAGTCAGCACTACTTGGGACCCCACGCAGAGCTGGGCTGAATGCTTGGTGGGAAGGCCAAGGCCCAGGCCCCTGAGACACAGTTCTGGGGCTCAGAGAGCCAGAGGCTCCTGGGTAGGTCCTGTTTCTGCTAAACTAGACAGATGTGTCTTGGCCATTGCAGCACAAATTACGTTGCTCCAAAGTCCATGTCCATCTGAAATCTCAGAGTGTGACTGTATTTGGAAACAAGGTCTTCGCAGCTGGAATTAAGGTCAAGATCAGGATGAGCTCATACTGAATTGGGCTGGGGCCCAAGTCCCATGAAAGCCTCCTTGTAAGAGACAGGGCTCACAGACACCCTGGAAAGGGGGCGGTTGTGTACAGATGGAGGCAGAGACTGACGCCACGAACTGTCAGAAGCTAGAAAAGACTGGGAGGGACCCTCCCCCAGAGCCCTTGGAGGGAGCATGGCCTAGCCGACACCTTGAATTTGGGCTTCCACCCTGCAGAACTGTGAGAATGAAAGTGTGTTGCTTAAGCTGCCGGTTTGTGGTAATTTATCACGGCAGACCTAGGAAGTGAATACAGGTATTCCTCTCTCCACGTGTGCAAGTCCTCAGCTCTCCAGAGAGCTCTGGAACCCAGAGTCTGCTAGACGGGAGCCCGGGAACCTTTCCCCGTTACACAAAGGGCTAGGTTTTCCTGGCCTGAGTCTGGCACAGCCCCACTAGGCTGCAAAGGCTCAGAGGATGGGCTCTAGAGCTAGTCTGCCTGGGTTCGATTCCAGCTCTGTCACTTACTTTGTGACTTTGAAGTGTTTAAGCTATACCGGGCACAGGGTAGATGCTCAATAAGCGTTACTGATAATCGTTGTTACACCACTATTATGACATGAAAACTGCTACCATCCCTGGGTTCATCACACCGGCTTCCTCACGTGACGAAATGGCTGAGGTTTTCCTGTGGAGAGAACTTCCTGCTCTCAAAGGAACTGCTCTGCAGCCTAGGACTCCACAGATGACCTTCACCTCGGTCCTACCCAGGTCTCAGCCTCCCTTGACGTGGTGCACACTGCCTGCTCCTGGGGCTGATCAGCTGGTGAGTTAGGCATTAGGGTCTCAGGACGGCCCAGCACAGCACCAGAAAGTGGGTGCTACAAACAACCAAAATGTACTCTCTCGCTGTTCTGGGGACTGGAGTCTGAAATCCAGGTGTCGGCAGGGTGGGCTCCTTCGGGAGGTTCCAGCCTTCACCGGTGACAGGTTAGCTCCAGTCTCTGCCTCCATCGCCACATGACCTGCTTTCCCGCATGTGACTGTGTCCCTATTTTCTTATAAGGACACCAGTCCTACTGGACTATAGATCCCCTGCCCCGAACCCAGTGTGACCTCATCTTGACTTGAACACCTGCAAAGACCCTATTTCCAGATAATGTCACACCCCCAGACACTGGGAGGAGGGGGGTGTCAGGGCTTTGACACATCTTTTTGGGGAACATGATTCCACCCACAACTGTCACCATCTATAAATGAAGCAAACCAGAAAAGCCAGCAACAAGTCACTAACAATTTCACAGATTTGTTATAAATATTAAAATGCTATCTTTTCCGGAGAGTTTTCACACAATTAAGAAAGGCTTGTTTAAAATTAGCAGCTTTAAAATCTTCAAAGGAGTGACTTCTATTATGAGAGAAGTTCTAAATGTGCATTTACGTTATATGACTCTTGGGTAGAGACCAATGGCTGCCCCTTCATTGAACCGCCTTATTTTCTTTATTAGCATTACTTCTTTTATTTTTAAAAAAATACATAGTGGAGGAAGACAAACTGTACGAGCACAGACCTTTGAAGCTTGGCACATGGGAAGAGTTCAAGGTTAATGAAATTAAACCCTCCAAAGATTATCCCTCCCTCCTGTTTCTGGATCACAAGTTCCTGTGGCCTACAGGACACACTAAGCTCGTGGCCTGGCATTTACAGGTTCTTCAGGTTCCAGCTCAGGTCTCATGGTCTCATTTGAGTGCGTACCCAAATGCTTACTACATGTCACATACATATATATATTTTTTTTTTTACAGAAACTTCTACTGCTACTAGTTTGGGCTAATTACCCTGTAATTTCAGCTCAAGCTTTCTACCCACCGTATTAATCCCCATGTAAGATGACTTGCATTCAACCTCTCTAGCCTTCCTTCAAGTGCCCCACCACCCCCCCCCGCCCCGCCAAGGTGATGGCTGCACCTTCTGCTTTAACCTTTCTGTGCTTCCTTGTGAAGAAAGGCGTCTTCCATCCCATCCCTTGATCTTATTCTAAAGCAGGTTATCAATTTCTTAATTGCAGAAACCATCAGTCATGCCTCTGTGTCTGCCGCCTATCACAATGACCGGTATACAGCTGGTGCTCAAAATACACTGACCGTTGAAAATTGATTCTTTTGTTCACCTCAGACTGTAACTCATTATTTCGGATGGACTTCAGTTCCATAGAAATCATAATGGCTGCATTTTGCAATCTGCATTTAACCTTAGTCTTACAAAACCGCGGGGTCTAAAGAAGTTTTATTCTTTTTTGTATAATATTTATAACTACCATTATTGAGAACTCACTGCACCAGTCACTGTTTTAAGCTCTTTATATACATTTGTCTCATTTTATTGCCATAGCAACCTTTTGTACTAAGCATAATTATCTCTGTTTTACAGATGAGGAAATTGAAGCTTAGCAAAATTAAGTAACTCTTCCACTTGCACGCTGCTGGTTTAAGTGGAGAATTTGCGCCTAGGTCTGCCTGCCTCCAAATGTCGTTTTCTTAGTTCCTGTAATTTTCCTATCATGTACATCTCCTGGAAAACTTCTTAAAAACAGAGTCTTGGGCTCCCCTTTAGAGACTCTAAGTCTGAATCTCTGGGGGGGGGCTGGAAATCTGTGTTTTCACAGGTACCCCAGGAATTTCTGTGATGAGACAGATTCAGGGAGCCCTCAGCAACATGCTACGTCTCAGCAGTGTTTTATAGGAAGTCCCTGTGTTGAATGCTTGCCCATGTACATTTTGGTTCTCATCACACAAATGTTCCTTGAGCTTCAAACCTACCAGAGCAACAAAGCTCACAGACCCAGTTCCCGCAGGCCTGTCACACCCCAAGGTTACCCAGGGACTAGGGTTGACCTTGCAGTTGCCCAGGTCTCAGGAACATGGGGTGTGTGACCTCTGACGCCTTAGAAGGACCCCACGCCCGGTTTAATGCTGCTGTTGCCGTAGTGAAATTCTAACAAGGGGTCCTGCCCTTTCGTCTTGCACTGAGCTTTGCGTGGTGTGCAGCGGCACTGCTCGGGAACCTGACACGGCGGAAACTCCAGGCCACGAGACACAAGTGACCCGTTCAACAAAGACACGGAACACTCTCCGCTCTTCAACTTCTCTCTGGAAAAAGTCAGGGTGTGGAGTGGGAAGCGAAGCGTGAAGGTGCAGCTGTGGATGTGGGACAAGATTCCTGCTGGAGGGAGAGGTGGGTCCTGGCGTGGAGAAGGGGGTGGGATCCAGAGGAGAAGGACGAGGGGTGGCTTTGTTCTGCTGGAGAGTGCTGCTGAGTGTCCACGGACAGAGGAGACTGGGGAGGACTCCTGGGCAGGTCGGACTGCTTCTCCTGGATATGGCCCGGGGATGAGGCTGGCAGGGGCTGGCACCTGGCAACTCAGGTTCCAGCAAGGTAGACTGAATAACTCATGAGAGAGCCTCACTGTGCCTAACTATTGGTACAGGTGATGGGATTTGTGCTTTACTTCTGGGAGTCTGGAATTTGGGCACCTGCCAGGCAAGGGCTGCCCTTGTGACCAGCCCAAAAACAAAAAACCTGGGCACGGGGTCTCTAACCAGCTCACTGTGACCTAGCATGGTGGAATGGGGTAGGGAGCGCTGCAGGGCTTTTACAGAGGTGCCAATCCCCTCCCAAAGGCCGCACTGCCCGATGCCATCACAATGAAGGTGAGGATTTCACCAAACCGATTTTGTGGTGATACGAATGTGGCGTCTACAGTGCTTACCCTTCCCCACCTGACCTTTCCTCCGTTGGCTTGACTAGGCCTTTGCGGCTCTATCCCAGTGCCCCTCTCGCCACCTCCCCCAAACAACCGGCAGGTATCCCTAAACTGCCAGCGACTTACACTCAGCTGGTGGACTAGAAAGCAGACACCGTTATAGGTGGCAGAGGAAAGGGTTGGGGTGAATGCATTCCCGGGGAGACCTTGGGGTAGAGAGGGGTGCGGAACGGGAAGTCGGTGGGAACGTGCACCTGGTCCACTCTGCAGTCCTCACTGGCCACGGACAGGTCTGGGGAAGGTGTGTGAGGGCCTGTGCAGGCAGGTCACCCTGAGAACCCCTTATAAGCGTCCATCTTAGTTTGTAGCGCATATAATGCTTCAGGTAATGCAGCTGTATCTCTTTTAGAAATATTATTACTTTAGGTGCTTTTTTTTTGCTAATAAGCAATATCGAGATTGTACTGCATTTCAAAATACAAAGCTAAAAATAAAATTTTAAAAGAAACTGATGAAATAAGCTTCTAAACACATTCCAAGATGCAGACAAGTCATTTCAGGAATAGGATCCACACATGAAACGGACCCTCTCGCCATAAAAGGAAAACTCATCTGCAGTTGATGCAATGTTGCATCCTGCGCCATCCTCCGGGCTGGCAGGGACAGAGGGAATCTCGCTGAGCAGCTGAGAAAATTCTCTGCATGACCTGCCAGGCAGGGCTTTTTGTCCCAGGTCCTTTCTGGTCTTCTCTGACATCAGGCTTGTCCCAAAGGAAAAATCCCACCTTTTCCCCTTTTCCACCTTTAAGGCTTTACTCCGGGAAGGATCGGAGCAGGCCTACGTGTAGCCACAGATAAGACTGAGTTCCTGGTAGGACCAGGTTCTCCAAAGTGACTTCTTACTTTCCTAATAAGAAAGAACA